>OY744516.1:212273865-212281365 GCA_963556195.1 Sepiola atlantica
AACTTAATTTCCCGTCTACAAAGGAGCGTCACAGATATAAAAATTATTGATTATATTATTCTTTTTCTTGAATTCTATTCCAGTAAAATAATAATGTTAGAAAGTAAATGTGCTTCTCGAATTCTTGTTGTATGAGAGCAAGCATGTTTTGAATAGGTGGGATTAAAAAACTGTTACCATTTCTTTTACCACATCGACAAGGAACTTTCTTTTTCCGTGTGCCTAACATCAAATACAATTTCCCTGGACAGAATTTATTTTCAAAAACTTTAAATTTGTAGAAATAATTTCAACAAGATTGCTTACCTTAGGGCTAACAATGTCACTAAACGCTTGTTATAAATCGTCCACATTTTATCAAATAGTATTAATTTGGGTCATTATTCTCAATCCTCTCATCATATTAATAAGTATTTAAGTGAGAATATATTCATTTCATTGACCCTTATTCTCATAAGTCATCATAAGTTGTGACTCATTTAGATTGATTATTCGGACTACATTTCTCATCTTGAGTGTTATAATTACTACGTTTCGGCCGCTGTAACCTCTGGCCTTCTTCAGGTGTATCCTTTCGAACTCGAGAATATTTTTGTCGAACTCTGGAATCTGGACGGAATTTCGAACGGTACCAATTATTTAATCCACGGGGGTAGCATGCTCCTGTTAAGTCAGCCAAGACTGGGAGAAGTATTCAGTAATTCGCAATTCTTCGTATCGCCCGCACCGAGGATTGAACCTTCAATCATCAGATGACTATCAGTTGCAAGGACCCGTGGCGCAGTGGATATAGTACTATTAAAGTACTATTACTAAGTAAAATTCAGTTCCAAGTGATAATCTTCTGAAGGTGTAAGGTGATAACACTCAAGATGAGAAATGTAGTCTGAATAACCAACATTATGCAAATTATCAACCATCATCTGAAAGATCCAGAAATATCATTTAGATTGAGTTTGAATGCATACTAGATACTATCCTTGAGTTCCTCAGTCTCTTTTAACAGGCGTTTTTAAGGGTAACCTGGCATAAGGATACTTCGCCCTACAAGTTAAGGCTGATCAAATATTCAAAAATAACATTGTATTCGAAACGCAATTAAGATCCCTTCGGCATGGCTACATGTTGACTCATACGAGAAATAGTACACCTTCTTCGTGATGCTACAAGGAACAATACTATATATATTATATATCACACCAGCCCGGATAAATGCTTGTCCTGGTATCTAGCTTTACCAAAGACAACAAGAAAATAAACCATAACATTTCTAATGTGCTTATTGGAGAGAATAAGTAATCCTTTTTCTTCACTACTTTACTTACTTAAGATTAGAGAAGCAGAAATAACTTAAATAAACACCCGCATATATATAGGTCACTTTAAGAATTCAATTATAGCCCGATATAATGCCCCCTTTATCTCTGAGAACTGACCGATGTCAAACGAAACAAATTGTAAAATAAAACATGGTGATATGTAGACGTTATAGTCCTCAAAAACATACGTAAATAAAGGTTTACGAAAGATTTTTTTGTATTTATTTCATAACTAATCACACATTTCAAGAAACTGGGCTGTAGAATAAATAGATCTACATTGTGAATATTTGACGTGTTCGTGTCTTTTCTAGTCTGATTGTTTTCATTCACGACGAATGCATTCAATCGCACTTACGTTTAGAGAAGCAACTAGTCATTTATGAAGGATTAACCAACAATAATCAATAAAATAATTATTTTATGATAATTTTAGAGCGACAAGATCCTATCCTTTTTTCAAGACTAATAATACAAAGGAGAATGTATTGAATATTTATTTGAATCGATCCGCCAGCATGTATTTGGATTAAAGTTCCGCTAAAAAAATATATTTAATTAGAAAACCGTGTACTGTTGAAAGAAGGCAATTATCTCCTTAACTCATGGTGTCTATTTTGAAAACCGATCAAATAAAATGCCCAATAAAATATCGATTTATTTCGCTGGTACGAACAGATTCATTAAGGAATCTTATACGACACATACGTGATTCATCCATTGGCCTGCATTTATGAAAATCATTTTTTTTAATTTACGGATGTCCAAAATATAATACATTCTGTCACCCGAATAATACTACTTAATCAGCGGTGAAAATAGGCGTTTACCTTAAACAATGATTTAAATAATGATCTTAAGCCACATGTACGTAAATGTGTTTATTAGAAATACAGAAACAAGACTACAGTGAGTTTTAATGTTGCAAAGTAGGAACGAAACGAACAACAGTGATAAAAAGAACGAGTGATATAGAATAGCCGCATATCTAATTATCCCCACGTCTTCCGTATTATTATTATACTGGGCTTCTATTCAGGATATCTGGTGAAGCATTCACGTGTATTTCTAATCAGGGCCTACAGAAGCTATAAAATGAATCTTGTCCCTGACCAAATGGATAAAGTTTAACTAAACGTAAGATCTGATCACGTTGTAGATTCACGTTTAAAGTTACGGAATGAGCTAATACCCTGTAATCTTGAATGTGTTTCCAGATCTCCTGAATACTAACTCAATATAATAATACTAAGGGCGCAGCGATAATGGCATGTACGTATAGGATCAATGGACTTCTCTTCCTAGAGTAATTAGGTTAACAAAAAGAGCAATGATATACACATCTTCGCCGGATTCTTCCAACTTATTTCTTTTCCTACACGTCGACTCAACCAGAAAAAGGATGTTCATTTTAAATTTCAATATAAATAATATTTAAACAGTATATGTGTCATTTGAACTATAAACAATTGTAAATGTATTTTCACCGCTTAATAAATAACATATAACTTAAATTAATGTTTTATTATATTTCAAATTCAAAACAGTAATAAAAGGATTATATGTGACTTACATTAACGTCTAAGACAACAAAGGTGCAGTATTTGCAATAGGTTATGTTCAGTCTTTCTAGTTAAACACTTTTTATTATCAAATTTTATTATGTAGTAAATTAAAAAGATTTAATATGAAAGATAATGTATTCATTAAAATACATAAAGAATACAATACATATTTTTGTGTAGAGTTTGAAAGAGAAAATTACTTCCTTACTCTTGATTGATCTTAAATAAAAATTCAGTGTTTATATTTAAAAATTATGAATGTACCCACGAGGAACATGATTATTTTGTCTTATCAATATTCATTCTGATACGAGTTTTATACATGCTATAGTCTGGTGTTGTAGCATTAATTAGCATATGTTACCTGGCTTCCTTCATTTTTTAGTTCTTAAAAGGGGTCTTCTTATTTATCTATGTATTATACTGCAAATGGTTATGCGTGACGATCGTTCTTATCGTTATTTTTCATGTACACATTATCTTTGCTGGTGGATCTGATTAGCACTCGTCAAGATGCCATGTTTAAATCAGTAATGTGCAATCTGAACTTACTTGGTACCTTTCGACAGTTGATTGTCTAAGAATTTTCTACAGCTAGTTAGAATACAATGACGATTCAAACAAAAAGGATGTTACATTACTTGCTTTATTGAGGGAGGGGAAGCACAGGACGACCCCTGCTTCTTCATAGCAATTGTTCACTCTGCATATTTCAATCGGCTCACTGTATTTATCAAAATCTAATTTTATTTTTACAATATATTTCTAAACAACAAAGCCAAAAATGTTAATTTAAAAAAATTACGAACCGACTTTTCAAAACACAAACCATTAAAACAACATTATTATTAATTTTCATCAGACACACTCCAATCGCTAAACTATATCTTGCTAAACGTTATTATTTTCGAAACAACATCCTACATGAGAGTCCAACGGTCCAACTTTTCGGCCTAACATTCACAGGTAACATGAATTAGAACAAATACATTGAAGACATTGTCAAGGCTGCTGCAAAGAACACAGGCTCCCCAACAGTGCTAGTAAACTTCTCACACCTGAGATTATCCTATACATCTAAAAAGTCACCATCCGCTCAGGCATGGAGTTTGTGGCTACATCTGTGCTAGTGCACCATCCACTAGCTCTCCCTGTTAGGCAAGGTTAAAAAAGAGTTGCTAATTTAATAGATCCCTGACTATCCACCAAGCTCCATCCTCTGTCCCATCGCCACAATGTTGTATCCGTGTGCTTGTTTTACAAGTATTTCAATGGATTGTGCTCTGAGGAACTTGCTACTCTGGTGCCCCCTCGACATAAATACACTAGACCAACTCGACAATCAGCTAAGTCCCGTCAATTCATTGTGGAGGCTCCTAGATGCTGGAGAGCCTTCTACTCCAATAGCTCATTTCCTCGTGCTGCTAGCCTCCTCCCTTCTCTGTGTTTTCCTGACTGTACCGACATGCAGAACTTTAAAACTAATGTGAACAAACATCTCGCTGCACAGCTCCCAATTTGGGATGACCCCCAAAACTGTCATCCCAATTCTCAGTAGCCCTTTACGTGTACAGTGGAAGCCTACTTTCCTTGAAGTGAACTATATTAAAGAAAATGTAATACATGTTTTCAACCTGAGGGAACTTCGAAGTGTAAATTTAAATTTAAATATCATTACGTTAAATTTTGTTGTAATTGAGCTTATACCAACATTGGGTGGTGTTGACCTGAAAAGTTCATGGGCAGTGTTCGTATTTGATATATCTAAAGTAATGAATGCGAATGCTTTTTACATCTAATCGTTAATATATTAACATAAAAATGCCTTCTGGTTATTTAATTCTATCATACAATTTTGTAATACCATATATATAGTAATCTGAAAGCCCTGACAAACAGCTTTTGGCATACCTAACATGCATATTTTCTTATAAATTAATATTATGTGATATAAATGTGTAATTTACATTGTCATGTTTTATATATATATATATATATATATATGTATATATATATATACAATATTATCGCAGATAGAAACAGCTCTGATGTCATTGTAGGCTGCAAACAGATACTACACTTGTATCTCAATTAAAAACTTTAGAAACTATAGAAAAATAATGTTTTAATGATGAGACATTTTTAAATGAATGAAAGAAAATGGTTTAATCAATTATTGTATTATCTTTTTATAAGAGTGTGTCGTGTAATATCGGTTCTGTTGACATATGACCGTCTTCCTAGGAATTACCTCCTCCTTTTTAATGCAATTCTTCAAGGTATTAATCTTTTTTGATAAAATGGGACGATCAATTACATATTCTGTTGTCATGTGACCATCTTCCCAGGGACTTTCTTTCTCTTTTTTTCGGGGAAGGAATAGATTTTGTTTATTGTCGGAGATAAATTCTCCCATTGAGCATTGAAACTTATATATAAACTGGTTTATCTTAATGTATGTTGTGTTGTGGTTTTATAATAAATGGTGAATCCTTTTGATTATTAGAGTTGATGGACGATATGTAGTGATGTATTGTATTATTAAGAGCTTCTTAACCAATGTAATGTTCAGATGCATTTGGTTACAGCAAAATAGATGTATGTATTTTACTGACTATTATTAGTATTTATACGTTTCTAATCATACATTTTAGTTATTCATTTACGATATAATTAGGAAATTAATTATTGATTAGTATTGCTTAATCTGTTTATTTTAATTCTTTAAAGCATATTTATTGCACGGTCTCATAGATTTTTAATCATTGCAATGAATATAGATGTCGTATTCGCTTCTATAACTAAAAATGCATGTATTAATAGAAGTAGGTTTTTATAGGAAGAGGTGATGAAGACAGTATTGCTAGAGTCAATGATAGTAATGTTGTAACTTACATTAAGATCATAAGTGAATGTAAGTACGGAGTTATTTTTAAAACTGTCTTGTTTTTTTATCTCATAATTATTGTCTGTTAACATAATGATATCCTCAACGTATCGGGCATAAATGGATGGTTTAATAATTGTATTAAATATTTAATTATCGGGGTCAGCTATGTAAAAGTTTATTGAAAGTCGGTCCGAGGGCTGAGCCCATAGAAACACCGTCAATTTTGGTATAGTTGTTTCACTTATGGTCGTAGAAAGGCCCCTTCGGTTGTGCAAATTAATAATAACCTCTTAAGTATTTTACGATCAATTTTTAATGGAGGGAAAGATTGAGTTATTTTATATGTTATAAATAATCATATTAATTTTGTTGTGTACTGAACATTTGTAAATAAGCTTTCAACGTCAAGTCAAGCGGTAATGTTATCATGCATTTTTTTAGTTTGGAGGATTTGAATGTGTTCATGGGCGGGCTTTTAACTGCATTTACTTGGTAAATAAGGAATTATTAGTTCATTAATTATTTTCGCAGATTGGTATATAAAGGTAGTGACTTGAGAAATTATGAGACGGAGAGGGGAGTTTAGTTTATGGATTTTTCCGGTACCGTATCAGTTACCAGGTTTATAATCCTAAATTATTTTGGGGAGTTTAAGGTTATCGTTCACGGAATTATTGGCTGAAATAAGTTTGTTTACATGTGTCTCAAGTTAATAAATGACGTTTCTTTAAACTTTTTAAAATTTCGAATGATCGTCTGAAACATCTCTCCGAAACTAGCCGACTTTGCCAATATCTGAAAAATATGACTGCCCTTTTCTCAGTAGAGATATATCCTAGTTAACAATAAAAAAATAAAAGACTACGATACCAACCTGAAAAGATTAACAGTTCTTGAAGTCTTCTACATGAAAATTACACAGGCAACAATCAATTATGTGAATTACAAAACTAGTCGCAACACGGTAAAGTATCTAGCATAATAATGAATTGTACGAAATTCTAAGCCGTTAGATAATCATTATTTTGAATGTTGCACGCTGCAACGTAATAAAAATTCTTATCGGTGAAAGATATAATACGTTTTAATCTTACAATCGCTTAAAACGTAACTACGTTTGTATGTAACATCTCAATATTATAGACACTATTTTTAACATTGTAAGTTACTAACCGTTTAAGAAAACTGAACAAAAAATACATATTTGTACACCATGAATAACAAAACCGGAGGATGATTTGACAAATAACATCTAAAGTACTCTTAAAAAGGAAAAAAATTCAACAAGAAACCACCCGGAAGTTACATACACGAACTTGACCGAAATACTTGTTGTAAAGGTCATGATTGGCATAAATACGAAACTAACATAAAGGGAAGTAACCAGGTATTGACTATATACGAAAGTACGTATATAAGACGGACATTCATATCTTGAAGTGAGCGAAGAGTAAACGTATCTACTTCCTACCGGATCCCTGTTAAACGAAAACCACTTGGCGTATTCTTAATTTTGTATGTCCTATGTAATTTAGGATATAACAATACTAATTAAACTATTTTGACTATTGAAAAAAAACTCATGAAAAAAAACACTCCGTGTTATTAAATAATGTTTGCATATATATATATATATATATATATATATATATATATATATATATATATATATATATACAGGGTGGGCCAAAATAAGGGTATTATCTTTAAATTTGAATAACTTAAA
>OY744516.1:212286365-212398865 GCA_963556195.1 Sepiola atlantica
TATTCGTTTTAATTTTTCAAAGTAGACTTATAATTTGATCGATCGACTTAGTAAGTATCGATATGTATTTACCGATTATGCAAGTCATTTTATTTTAAATATTACCGGTCGGAGTATATCAAGAATATATCTATATAATATAATTATATATAATATAATTAAAATAAAAATATTGATATATTTTGTGATTATGCTATAAAAATTGATTTTGTGGACAATACTTGAATATTTCGATTTTCGGTTAAACATACACATCGAACGATGCCACATACATATCGGAAGATGCCACGTACATATCGAAAGATGCCACATACATATCGAAAGATGCCACATACATATCGGAAGATGCAACATACATATCGAAAGATGCCACATACATATCGAAAGATTCCAGATACATATCGAAAGATGACACATACATATCTAAAGATGCAACATACATATCGAAAGATGCAACATACTCATCGAAAGATACCACATACACATCGAAAGATGCCACATAGATATCGAAAGATGCTACATACATATCGAAAGATGCCACATACATATCGAAAGATGCTACATACATATCGAAAGATGCAACATTAATATTGAATGATGCAACATACATTTCGAAATATGCCACATACATATCGAAAGATGCCACATATATATCGAAAGATGACACATACATATCGAAAGATTCCACATACATATCGCACGATGCCACATACATATCGAAAGATGCCACATACATATCGAAAGATGCAACATACATATCTAAAGATGCCACATACACATAGAAAGATGCCACATACATATCGAAAGATGACACATACATATCGAAAGATGCACCATACATATCAAAAGATGCACGAGACATATCGCAAGATGCCACATACATATCGAAAGATGCGACATACATATCTAAAGATGCAACATACACATAGAAAGATGCCACATACATATCGAAGGATCCCACATACATATCAAAAGATGCACGATACATATCGAAAGATGCAACATACATATCGAAAGATACCACATACATATCGAAAGATGACACATATATATCAAAATATGATACATACACATCGAAAGATGCCACATACATATCCCAGATGGCACAAGAGTCATACGTACTTTTGTTACAGTCTAGTGATCGCAAGTTTTACTCTTTACTTTAGATTATTATTCAGTTAAACCACAAGGCCCCCTATTTAGGTTTTAAGGCAATGAATACAATCTGTAAGAGTTCCTTTCCGGGGACTGTATAATGCAGCGATCTTTGCGAAATCTTCAAACGCACTTTCTAAACCCACATTTCTTTTAGTCCAGTGAAAGGGAGCAGTACAAGACGATATAAGAGAATCCTGGTGTAAGCAGATAAATGCTAGTGTTATTCAAGAAGGTATCTCCTCCAAGAATAACTGTAAAACCACAGCTTCATACTATTAAATCAATTGTAGAAGAAAAGTTATATGGATTCATATTCTGCCCAATGGTATTAATGAAATTGATAAAGTAACCATAGCATCATAACCGAAACTAGCTCTCATTCTTACAAAGCTGTTTAGTCGTTTTTCAAAAGAAGAAATGTGTGCAATCTCGTTGCAACACTTCGTCAGTCTTCTCCGTATTTAAACATACTAGACATCCCTTTTCGTCATTTTAATACAGTTCCATAAGTCTTCTGTGCGTTATCAGTAAGTTTTTAAAAATCTGTAATAACTTATAAAGTTGTGAATAACGTCACTGGATAGAATCTACTTAATGAAAAGTTATATGGATTTCGTCCTGCAAGATAAACCGCCTAGGTGATGTAATATCACACAGAATCAGTGAATCTATCGATTTTTCGTGTCTAGGGTGATAGCACTTGACGTATTAAAGGCTTATGATAGGAATTGGCACAAAGGTTTGCTTTACACAATTGCCAGCTATAGAATATCTGGAAATGTCTTCTCAATCCTTAAATCTTTTCTTTCTGGTATGTAAAGAAAAACTGGTGTTAAAATGGTAAGCATATAGAATGAACTTTAGCATGTAGACTAAGATATATTCTAGACGAAAACCTCTTCTTGATTTTCATTAATGATTCTCCAAATCATATTCGGAGATTATTTTTAGAGGTCATTCGTGGACATATATTCAGACAGCACAACTGCCCATGGCAGCACTTCGAACAACATTTGTGATTAAGAGCTGAAGCAAGTGGGGCAATTATGGAAACGTGGAATGTCACGTTTTACAAATCTAAAACCACGCGTCTCTCCTTTCACCACCAACGCTTATGTGTTCGTTGTCCCTAAGTTAAAATAATGATACTTCCTTAAAGAAGGCCCGGACTTTTATCTGCTTATATCTATATTATTTTCTCCGGACAGGGAGTAAAATATTTACATCAAATCTGTTGCTAAGGTTATCGAGGAAATTGTTAATTCTTTCTATTGCTTCAAAAGGTATTTGACACCTGATGCGATCGAAATAATCAAAATATTAAAATAATAAACATTTCTCCTTTCCGTCTTTTAAACCATCTCATACTATAGTTCAGCATTCAAATGAAAATATAATTAAACATATCTTCGAGTGGTGTTTTCCTTAGTAACTCGTAACTCATTAGTATTATATATATATTTTCTTATTTTCATTATATTTTTATACATATATATATATATATATATATATATATATATATATATGTGTGTGTGTGTGTGTGTGTGTGTGATATTTTGAAGGCTTACCAAAATTATTTTTTGAAGGCTTACCAAAATCACATATAAATGCTATGTACCCTGTAATCGAGTATCATCAAGCTTATTTTCATTGGCCTAATCCCGGTCTTTACTGAATAAAATATCTTCTAAGTGAAAAATCTCTCTCTCTCTCTCTCTCTCTCTCTCTATATATATATATATATATATATATATATATATATATATATATGTGTGTGTGTGTGTGTGTGTGTGTGTGTGTGTGTGTGTGTGTGTGTAGTTAGGCAGCATTCCTTCTCTTATGCATCTATGGTTAAACAGTAGCGCCAGCTTCTGTGTATTTATTTTTTTATTCGTTTTTTCGATTCATCGCACGACCGATTTGGTATTGTCGTTTATGTTGTATAAAAAATCACCATATTTTCGCAACCGTTTTCAACCGACGTCGGTCATCTTCAGGCGGATGAATGAGTATGCAAAATAAAAGATTTGTGAATTTATTAAGAAGACGCTTTTAAAAAAAACATTTCAATACCACTTCAACAACACTTCAACATACCTTCGCCCCACTCATAACGCGCATTGTTGATACTAGGTTTATTTACTTGAATAACAACGCTTTCATTATGGAGAGACGAATACTGCAATACGAATTCCCAATAATGGGCGTGTTCTTGGTTAAAATATTAATTAAATTTATCAGGTGTTGGTAGATGGAACTTTGAGGGGAGGTGAGATGTCAAGTTAGTCGGCGTTATATGTCTCTGCAAACAACACGTATATCGACATGACTAGAACTAGCATATCACGCCGATTAACTTGCCATCTCCCCTCCCCTCAAAGTTCTATCTACCAACACCTGATAACACATAGCATCCCCAAAAATGAATTCAGGAATATTTTAACCAAGAACACGGCCATTCGACAAACCGAAAAAACGAATAAAAAAATAAATAAACAGAAGCTGGCTCTACTGTTTAACCAAACGTATATATATATATATATATATATATATATATATATATATATATATATATTGGATTATTGGTGATACGTATGTAAGATTACTGATGTCACGTATGTTCGATTATGGATGATATGTACACTAGTATGAGTTTCGACGTATGTGAATTAGTACAGTATACTATAATGCAGACCTCAAGATATTATTCAGCATCTTTACAGATAACAAATACTACACTTTAATTCTACCCTGACGGCAAAGAAAGTATATTATAGTAAGAGTTTCACGTTCGACATCAGATGAAATATTAAAAATTACTGTTTGTTATTGGGCGGTCCCAACTTTAGGAAAATAGCTGAAAGGTTATAACGTACATACGAATATGAAATTAGTTTAGCGTATGATTATGTAGATATGTTATTAAACTATAATAATCATTTAGAATAGATTTAATTATGTTTTTACGGCGCCAGTGTGAACTTGCTTTCACGTGTCAGTGATGATTCAGCGTACAGGAATTATATGTGACTTATTCATGTATGACGTGACTCATTCATCACAAGGAAAATGCGTTGTATACGTCGTTGTCGTTCATTTCGTACAGGTGCAATCTTCTATAATCCCACAATGGTCAGTACATTTCTCTTACAGCATTTAGTGACATTTAATGAATATTATTAATTTCATTCCTTTGTTAGTTTATTTGAAATTCTCTTTGTGCCTCTTTGTATCCCCCCTCTCTCTCTCTATCTCTCTCTCTCTCTCTATCTCTCTTAATACATTTATTGCTTCACATAAAATGTTCTCTTGATCTACTTGTTAAACCTTGCCGATAAAGGATAAATAAATAATAAAAGAATGCAGCAATTATCTGTGTTCGTTCTATACACATGTATATTATAGATATATGCTATTGGTTACTCGTGTTTATTTTTCACGTGTTCGTTTACAATCTTTATTGTGTAAATGTAAATAGGCTGATGAAGCTTTCTACAATCAAGTATTAATTTTTCTATAAACAATTTCTTTAAAAAATAAATATGATATTTACGACGTGAACTATAATGAAAATGGATAGAAAGTATAGTATATACTTTTCGTTTTTCCGCAACGGTTAATTTAGACAATTTATTTTAAGGGTACGTAAGGGAAAAACGTTTCAGAACCGTTGCTCGAGAACTACTTTCGAATGGGAACGAGCAGATATTAGAAAGCTGAAGATTGTTATATTCATTTGAGAGAACAAATCAAAAGAGTTGGTTGTGGTCAGGAATTGAATAAGTATTTTGTCAAGATGAACGAAGAGTCTGTGTGGATCGATGTCTTTGGATGGCTAAAAACATAAAATTGTAGTGCGATTTTAAGAGTGGTATAAAATATGGAAAAATTGTTTATGACAATTTTATAATTTAAGGGAAAATTTAAATATGTAATATTCCTTCTAGAATAGGGTAATCTTAAAGAAGAATATGCGGGCTGACTACATAACGGTTACGAGAGACGTTTTTGTCCTTTTGGTCAAGATCAAAGTGTAGTATCTGTTCCGATGGATACTGCACCCCATAGACTGGTATTGTCTTCGACTCCAGAGCTTGATTTACGCCGATCTATGGGTCTGTCCTGTGCAGTTCTAAGAGGTCCACTCTCCCAGGCCTCCCCTCTTTAGGGAGGAGTAAGTTTATTGCTTACTGCCTGAGGCGCCCCTACCGGGGAATGCCGACGAGGCTCCACAGGCAATTTTTAAACCTCACTTTCCCGACCCGACCTTGGGTCACATCTTACTTGTTGGAGTAAGATAAAAACTGGCATTGTGCCTAACTCCTGGAGACGAGTAAATCAATACATAACAGTTACGAAGTTTAATTATAGAGGTTGAATTATAAAAGGGTTACATTATATAATAATATATAGGCTGTCTAAGTGAAAATTATAGAAAGGTTTAATTTTATAATAATAATACATGGGCTAACTAAATAAAAATTATACACTGCGTGCGAGAATTATATGCAAATCGATTTTTTTGTTCTACCTCCGATAGTTGTTTATTAAAATTTAGTGAAACTTGGAACGTTATATATCAACACAAACACATGCGCATATCTAAAATATTAATATAACATGCGCAATAGTAAACAAACGGCAGCCAGTTTGGTGACTTGCAGCCTGTTTCATCGTGCCAATGTTATATGAAAGATGAGGCGTATAGGTGCTTTGATTCAAGCTGAGAAGTCTAATGTCGTTCAAAGGATTCATAATAAAGTATCTATCTTAGAAATAGCCAGAGAATTAGACAATGTGTTACTATCTGTTAACTTTGCAACGGACGTTCTGACAAAGGGAAAATTGGTAATAAAACACGTGTCTCGCATTGAGCCATGAATAGGATCAAGAGAGAAGTCCGCCATAACCCTCTTGAAACTATCAAAACAGTTTTTGAAAACACTGATGCGCCCGAATGAACGCGGTGCCGTATCCTGATGACGCTTGCAAAATGTGAAAAGCCAGAGATTCGCCCTCCATTAAAGGATATCCACAAGAAAAAGAGAATAGAGTTCGCAAAGAATTACATGAAGGTAGATGTTCAACTGTTTTTTTTTTCAGGGGTGGGTTTCGAACGACCCTTGTTGGGCCTGATAGGGTGGATGAGAGGATGGTACCGTAATAAGGGTCCACGTTCCCAGCGGATCAGACGTCAACAAGGAAGGGGTGATGTGATATTTTGGGGTGCAATAATTGGTAATGAGCTGGTAAGACCATTTTGAGTCGCAGATGAAGTGAAAATGATAGCTAAATGCTACATTTACTTCATTTAGGAACACCTTGTACCCTGGCACAAGAAGAAGAATTGGTCATTCCGGAGAAAAATGGTATTCATACATGATAATACCCGTCTCATGCTGCAAGGATAACCACTGAATATTTGGAGAGTGTTTTTGCCACACATGGGAAAATAATGCGATGGGCAGCCTGTTCTCGATGAAAATCTGTGGAGACTCTTGAAAAGGAAGATTTACTCCGGAGGAAGGCAGTACACCTCTAAGGATGACGTCCAAGGATGACCTCCAAGGATGACACTTCGAATGCTGTTCTGACTGCTGCCAAAGAAATTTCAGTAGATGAAATCGAAAGTTTGACATCTTCAATGGACTAAAGGCTGTTTTCTCTTGTTAATAAAATGGCAATTATATACAATATTGATTGTAATATGAAACCATATTAAAGATTTTTGCTCTGTATTATTGTTTTTCTCAAATTACATATTCCTACAATAATCAATGTTTTAACATTCCGTCAAAACTTACCATATTTTACACTTTAGCAATGATTTGCATATAAAGTTGGCACGCTGAAACAGGCTGCAAGTCACCGAAATAGCTTCTATTTGTTCACTATTTCGCAGATTAGCTCATAATTTTAGTTCTGCGCGTGTGTTAGTGTTGCTATCTAATGTGCTAAGTTTCACTAATTGTTATTACAAGTTAGAACAAACTAATCGATTTGCCTATAATTATGGCACGCAGTGTAGACAGTTTAAATTATTGAAGGGTTATATTATCAATGTTAAATTATAGAAGCGTTGCATTATTGAATAATATGTGAACATTTTTGGAAACTGTATCAAGGAAATATTTGAATAAAAATGATGAGTTGTGAAATATTGTAGGTGTCTTGAAAAGGTCAACTATAGTGAGTAAGTTTTCAAGTTATTAAGACGTCACACTTGAAAGACATACGATCGGAAGAAACAAAACAGAAGTATAAATTAGCATGACTGGAGCATAAGAATTCGCTTTGAAGCGACGTTTTTGTACTAATTAATCCCTGCTTATTAAAACCTAAAATCCACTCGTGAATAAAGGTTAAAGACTTTGTCAAGTGGACAGTAAAACAACGCCTTCAGGATTAAAGATGATGATTGGAATTATTCGAAATTTGATTATTTAAAAAGAACGACTCGACAATATTTCGTTCACATTGGACTTTAAAACGACAACATCATAGAAGCTGAGAAGCAGCCCTGTAATATTAGGTTCGATAGACAGCTAGTTCATAGAATATACATTTATTTTAGCAGCACGGTTTGGTTTTTGGGTGACAGAAGAAAATAAGGAAATTATTTACTGTGGTTGTAGCTTACTAAGATTTTTCTGTGAATATTTTTAAAACACTTACCTTTTTAAAACACATATATATCTGCCACTGACCGCAGAAGGGAAACAAGAATTTAAACTAAATCTTATGGGTGAGATTAAAAAAACAAACTCAGTTTTTAATTTTTCTATTTCTGAACTGTCTTTGTCTTAAATCTTACTAATTCTAATCATGTTTATAAATTTACTAGTATTTACTCTTTGTTTATTAATATCATTTTGACTTTCAATTTACCCTATTTTCTCCGTAGCCTTCATTGTAAAAATAGTTAACAAGTTTTTTCTCAGTTGTTACCTTAGTGACTGTCTATCTCTTATCTGTACTAACTTGTAGGATGGAAAATATGTTTAAATTTCTGTTCCCTCTGATAAGTGTAGAGTGAACTAACATCTACATGTATATATATATATATATATATATATATATATATATATATATATATATATATATATACGTATGTGTGCATATGTGGATGGAATTTTCTGTTTACTCGCGTGGGCTCTGAAATAGTCGACTAGTACACGGGAGCGGGCTATCATCTCTCGAGGTGTTGGGCCCGTAGACCTTGTCAGGTCATCCATCAAAGAGAAGAACAACTCTGATAATAACACCTTGATACTAACCACTTACGTCTTGGCAGCAAACCGTTGGGGGAGGCCTTCTTAATATTGATCGACAACCTTCCTAGAGCGGAAATCCTGAACAAAGTATACGGTTTGCAAACCTATAATTGCTTAAGAAGTAGCTAGGCTCTGCCTATAGCTCGGCCTTCACACTCTATCTCTGTCTTTTAGCCACGCGTAGAGGTGCAAGCACTGGGGCGCCTCTAAAGACACCTAGTGCTTGGCCTAGTTTCCTTACTAGGGCAAGTAACGCCGTCTCCCTTTCTCTCTATCTAGGCAACTTGGAACAGTTTTTTCTGTCACTAAGTCCTACCTGACTAGTCTGGGTCGCTCTTGTTCCAACAGGTTGAGGGTAAAGGTTAGACAGCTTGTCTGACTGCTGTTTCCGACTGGTAGTTAGGAGTCCTAACTCTTAAGTAGCGCTATGAACGGCTTCTCTATCAACAGTTGCAAAATACTTTGGGTAACTGTACGTGGCATATCGCGCATGGAAAGGGACCCTACAGTTACTTTCGGTGGGTTCTCCCGAGGCCACAACCCCCATGGACATAGTCACGACTAATAGACTGGTCGTGTGAGCTAATTACCACTAAATAAGCACCCACATTGCCCTCCCCACTCTAACTCAAAACAAACATAAATTTACAAAATAAAAGATAAACTTAAACCAGACACCCAACAAAAAACATCTTCGCCTCCACTCTTGAGGCTCGCATTCACAAATATCCGGGGACTTAGAACGAACATTAACGACGTAGAATCTTTTCTCTTTACAATCACCCCGAATATCCTAGCTCTAAGTGAAACGAACCTTCAATCCTCAATTCCTTCTCACCACTTTGACATAACTGATTACCTTCCACTGTACCGTAAGGACTCTGACAAACATATGCATGGACTAGGAGTTTATGTTCGGAACACCCTCCGCTGTACTAGAGAACATAGGTTAGAATCAGATGACGAAGCCTATATGTGCTTAAGATTTACCTTACATCACAGATTTAGTTAGTTATATTTCTTATACCGTTCTCCTTCAACCCAGAACGGTACCCGGCTTGACTCTTTCTCTAAAGGCTTAGATAGAGCACTCTCACGCAACTCAAATGCCAAAATACATATATTTGGGATTGTAATGTTGTGACTGGTTGGGATTATCTAGCGTTACTGATACAGATGAGAACTCTACGCTTATTTTCTCCTCAGCTCACGACCTCTCACAGGCTGTCACTTTTCCGACCCGCCTTCCTGATCGTGCGGACTAGCTAGCCTTACTTCTCGCCCTTTTCCTGACCTCACTACCTGAGGCTTGTGTGGCGAATGGCCATAGCCCACTCGGAACCTCTGATCTCGTTGTGTTAATGATTCTTATAATGTTAAAAAGTCGTCTAAAAGCTGAAGAGCCGTTGCTCAAAACGAGGAGAGACTATGAGCAGACTGGTTTTGAATTTCTCTCGGGTCACACCAACGATTCCCCATGGGGTGAAAACTTCTCACTCCTTTCTGATCAGTGTGTAAATGAGCTAACCGAATGGGTCAAAGCAGGCCTTGATGCTTATGTCCCCACGCGAAATTTCTTCAGCAAACCCCACTCTCTTCAATCATCACCTCAGAATGTGCAGCTGCTCTTGCTGAGAGGCAGAAGGCACTCAAAAATTAGGCCGCCATAAGTCAACTGCGAATAGACAGAAATTTATAGAGGCAAGAAATGATTGCAATATAGTGATAGATGAAACAAAGAGAAAGGTATACAGAGTTAACCAAAAACGCATTCAGTCACAGAAACTAGGTACTCGTAATTTCTAGAAAAATCTACAATAATGTGATGAACAATGGACAATCGACAATTCCCCCGCTATCAAATCACAACGATGTTGTTTGCACGGCAACTGATAAGGCTGAAGTACTACCCTACGTTTCACCTTAAATCCCAACTTAGGACTTAGCAAACTACCGCTCTCTACATTCGCATTGCGGACTGAAGCGACACTTGAAAACCTGGTCATCACCCCATCTACGGTTAAAGACAGCATAAAAAACCCTTGACACCGCCAAAGTCTGTGAACCTGATCTTATACCAGTAATAGTAATAAAAATGCTTTGCTGAGCTGGCCCTATCCTCTCTAAACTATACAAGAAATTACTTACTGAATATGGTTTCCTTGATAGTTCAGAAATTGCGTTTGTATTACCAGTCTTCAAGAATTCTGAAGATAGTACTGATCCTCTAAACTACTGTCCAATCAGTCTACTCCCGATCTTTGCAAGCATCCTTGAATCATTAATCAATCTAGCGATAGTCCGTCACCTAGTTAATGCTAAACTTCTCTCTGATTATCAATACAAATTTAGACAAGCACGATCTACCGCAAATATCCTAACGGTCATCGCTGAACGCATATATCATACACTGGACAAGGCAAGTGAAGCTAGGGCGGTAGCGCTTGGTATATCCAAGGCATTTGACAAGGTCTGGCAATAATGGCTTCTCCGAAAACTGCACTCATATGGTATTACTGTACAAATATTTAATATAATTAAATTCTTCTTAACAAAAAGAAAGATCGAGGTTGTCCTCGATGGTTTTTAATCTAAGCCAAAGGACATAAATGCTGGTGTACCCCTGAGATCTATCCTTGGACTTCTACTGTTCTTTATTTTCATAAATGACCTCCCTGATGTCATTAAGACTTAGGTATATTTGCTGACGACACCACGCGCTACTCTCTCATATGGGAAAAACCCGACGCGCACATATCTGAGGCAATGGCTTAATCCTTAGAAAATGACTTCCAGTCTGTAGTGGATTGAGGTAAAAAATGGATGGTCACTTTCAATGCCGCAAGGATAAATCAACGTTTCTTAAATAATTACAAGAATCCTCTTCAATCACCGATTGTCCTACCAAATAACACCCTACTTGACATTTCATTATTCAAACTCCTCGGCCTAACTTTCACAGATCACATGAATCGGAATAAATAGATTGAAGTCATTGCCAGGGATGCTGCAAAGAAGGTAGCTCCCTCTACCGTGCTAGTAAACTCCTGACACATGACATTATCTTATATTACTACAAAGCAACCATCCGCAAATGCATGGAGTATTGTTGTCACATCTAGGCTTTGGCATTATCTACTAGTCTCTCCCTCTTAGAAAAGGTCAAAAAAAGTGTCGCTTACTTAATAGGTCCCTCACTATCTACCAGGCTAAAACCCCTCTCTCCAAACTTTCACCTTTTTTTCTCAGTAGCCCCTTACGTATACAGTGGCAGTCTGCCTTGTTGAGAGTTAACTATGTTAAAAAAGATAGCAATACAGTATAGAATGAGTAGCAACGTCTATTCTGTGAGAAAAAGTATGTAGAAACGTGAAAGACACATCTTCACGAAATTTTTAAGTTTGACAGGGCAGCAAATACTGTTTTGAGCAATAGCTCCTTATGTGTGGTAACAGTACTCTATTTCAAGGCATATTTTTATACAGGTATGGGATTGTGTCAGGAATGCGATATATTTTGGAGAGACTCTAAACACATTGTTGAAATGCAGGACGTAAAATAGTCAGTAGTAGTCTCTCTCTGTTTGTCTCAGCCCGTACAATGTACCCGAGATTATAAAATAAATAACATTTATTTGTGATCTTTGCATTGATTACTAGTAACTAAAGACGACCCAGTCAGATAATAGCCTAAAATAATTACCACCACAACCGCCTAGAGCAAATTAATGTACATTCTAATTTATTAATCTCTTCAGCAAGATTTAATACTATAATAATATTATTCTAACAAGGACGGAAGTAGTGAGTCAGTACGCGACAAAATACTCAGATATTTTTCTCGTTTATACATTTCTGTCAAATCTTGTTTATGATCATGTCATATAAAAAAGACGAAAAACTGAAAAACCAGCGACAATAGAACATAATTTGTGAAATTCTTGTTACGTTTTTCAATGACTTCAACTTATAATTATATTTTCGTTACGCTATTGGAAGAGTCAGTAGATATTTAGATACGGCAAATGTACTGTTCAACCCTGAGCTAACTTGGCAATTACCTAATAGGAAAATATCACCGAAGCGTGAATATGATTGCTTGCGTGGTTTAATTCATTCGACTGTGGCATGTTATTCAATAGATTACATAGGATACATTTATATACATATATTTCTCAAAATCCTATATTCTTATTATAATGGAGATTGTGTGTCGATTTATCTGTAGCCTTTCTACAGAATTATGTTAAGTTTTTACGTTTTATTTCTTAATTTTAAAATGTTATGCGTCGATCATCATAGAATATCGTCTTATATTATGTATACGGTTGACTTGATCTACCTTCACTTCATCCACATCATCATAATCATCATCAACACCATTATTATCATCTTTTTAACGTCTATTTTACATATTGGCATATGTTTGGGTGTTTTACATATTCACTTCCAAAGTAACGCATCTCCGGTTTCCGTTAATCACTCTTTCTCTCAAATCAATCCCTATCACTTTCGCCCATGTTTTTGTTGGCCTTCCCGTTAAGCCTGCTACTTCAGCTTTTCTACATCTGCTTACCCCAAAACTCCCAATTATTTGTCAAATAAAAATAAGAACAATAATTGCATCTCAATAGATGCAATAACGAGGGTTGTGTTTCGATGGAACAGTTTGAGTGAGCAGTTTAAGGGTTAGAGATGCCCCTAGACGGAAGTCGCGAAAGCACGTTATTTTTTAGCGGAGATTTTCGATCTCTTTAGCTCGCGAGACATCAATCAGGAAAAACGTTTCTAGGACTCGGCCATCAATGCGGTGGGGGGGGGGCGCACTGTGCAACTAGGTACAGCGAGTTGAGCTATCCGGCTATCCATATGACTGTCTTTTGTCTCTCTCCCATACGTACGAAAGTGAAGCGTATCTCTGATGTTTTCTTTTACTCTTCACTTCTTTGTATTGAACCTTTTGATGAATCAAAATTGGCGTCTGAGGAGTTTTGTATCGCCATACAAGAAATAATTTGGGTTTCCGACGATAGCCTTTGTGTATAATTGTGTATACACGCACCGGTAAGCGACAATATTACAGTGATTTACTTCAATTACATTTTATTTTTTTTAAATGAGAGTCCAATACCAACTTCAATTTACATATATAATAAAACAGTAGTTAAAACAGAAAAGTATGGCTAAAATGTAAATATTGATTTTTACTGATTTTATTACAACTTATCTGCAATTGTTTAGTGTTATTCATACATGGTTTTGGAGATACAACTAAAACGTTTCAGAGAAATGAATAACAAAACATAAGAGTAATTCTATCATCTAATTTATTTGGTAAAATAGTAATATTCATTAAATTTTAGAATGAAATAGAAATGAATGAAAACTTATTAGTTATACACTATCTGTTTTACGTATGTTGAATAATTTTATTTTTGTATTCATGAGAGTGTTTTCTTAATTATAAGCATTAGTAGAGGGTTGAACAACATTTTCTGTGACCGCAAGATCAGCGATTGTCTAATCTCTATTATATTGACGAGACTGCTTTGAACCCCGTCGATTTGTACAGTGCTCAGCGACAATAAGCAAGGTAGAGCGATGATTCGCGTTATAGCAACCAAAATACTTGCCTGGATGTCTGGAATTACACTACGCGATCACATCTGCAATGAGGACACACCAAGGCGCTACGGCATCGCACCGATTGATAGCAAGATAAGTGAATGGCGGATCAGATGGTTTGGACATGTTCTGAAGTCAGCGACACTGTTTCGAAACTTGCTTTTACATTAGAAGTCGCCGAGAATCGACAAAGAGGAAGGCCGATAATGAAATGGGCAGACGGTCTGCACAAAGATCTCTGTAAAAGTAATCTTTATTGGACCAAACATGAGATCGTGCCAAGTTGAGATGAAAATCTATTATTGCGCATCACAACGTAGCGAGGGATTAACGCATAATTAGAACATAAGAGTCGAGGGTCATAAAACATGACCAGTTAGTTGTGTGTGCCAAACAGAGGAATATGTTATTTTAAAAAGCGTGACTTTAGCCTCCGATAAGAATAAGAAATATGATGGCAATCAAGCGAATTGATAATTGAACAAATGGGGAAGTGGTTAGATTCTTTGGTCTGTCTATACATTATCAGAAAATGTGAAGGAATACGTTTATTTCAAACCTGTTAATAACTAATCGATTGGGTTTAGCAACATTTTTTATAACTTTGATTTCATATAATGAAAGTTATCCAGTCTTCATAGGAAAGGACTTTAAATCTCATAAGATAAATAATTTTGTGCCGCTGAAATATTTGTCTGATTTACTATTGGTTATGATATTTACTTAATATCAACGTGAACTGTAAAATAACATTACACATTATAATATGAAATAACTAGATAATTCTTAAATAATAGAAAAAAACAGCACTTGTATTGTTTTGTATCTCAATTACACTGGGCTGCTCTAATATTCATGTTAAAAATCGCCCAACGCACTTATAGTGAGCATATTCCAACTAACGATGCTATTATATCTTGAATATATTATGATTCAGTATTGGCATTGTTTTCAGGGCGACGAAAGCGTGTAAATCATATAAAATTTAAATAAATAATATTAATAAATAAATAATATTAATAAATTAATAGTAAAATAATAATAAATGATGATAAATAATAATAAATTTATAAATTGAATTTAAATAAATATCAATAAATAAATAAATAAATAAAAACATAAATACAATAGATGAATAAATTAATACATTAAATAAATATGAAAATATAATTAATAAAAATAATAAAGCAATAATAAATACATAAATAAATGACTAACATTGCTGGATAAATAAATAAATACAATTAGGCACAGGGGCATCAAATTGGGGCAGTTCTTTTTCCCAAATAGTTAAGAACTGTATCTTGTGGACGTGACAAGCTTTACATCTGGGAAGTTTATTGCAGTCTCTTCATCTCGCTAACCATCAACCTTCCCAAGAGGACCAGATGTGATACGAAGTCGAAACTCGATATGAAGCAAGTCATTGGCACCACAAGATGCTAGATATACGATCTGCAACAACCCACAAAGACGCCCAAATCAAGCGCAGTAAATCGGATAGACAGACAAAAAGAGAGACAAATGTCCGTCTTTTTACATATATATTATATATTGTTTTCAATCGATAATTCTTCTATCTCCATGTCTTATTCGGGCTATTATTCTTTTGTTTTGTCAAATGTTATATCGCAAGTGTTCCGCGGGGCTCCAATTTATGAAAAAATAAAATGTTAAACCTATTGCGACTTCTGTTATTTTTTTCTAAATCTGAAATCGATGCCTGAAGAGTAATGTAGACTAAGATGCAGGAGAATGCAATGAGGCAGCTGATAGTGTTGCAAACAAAACAAAAAACAACAAAGGTCAGTGTAGGTGGTTCGGGAAAAATAAACGATGGCAGAGATAAATACGCAACGTAAGATGTTATGTTCTGTGAAAGAGTGGAAGGTTTTGTTGTTCAAGTGAAACTAGGTTTGGCGTATTGTTTTTTATAGTTTTACACCTTGATATATAATCTTTCTGTAAATGTCCGTGATAACGATGTACCCTTTCGAAGAAGAGTAGGCGGAAAATGAAAATATTTTTAACAAAAGGGATTATACGTAGCAAAATTAAAATGAAATTAAGATAGTTTGTATGTTTTAAAATTTTAGACGAGGACAAGGGAAGAATTAAGAAAATAATAGTGTTGGAAGACATAACATTTTATACGAGGAAAAGATAAGGTATTCAGAGCAATTAGTATTTAATAAGCATAAGATTTGAGGTATGTAAATAAAGTATTCAGAGCAATTAGTATTTAAATAAGCATAAGATTTGAGGTATGTAAATAAAGTATTCAGAGCAATTAGTATTTAAATAAGCATAAGATTTGAGGTATGTAAATAAAGTATTCAGAGCAATTAGTATTTAAATAAGCATAAGATTTGAGGTATGTAAATAAAGTATTCAGAGCAATTAGTATTTAAATAAGCATAAGATTTGAGGTATGTAAACAAAGTATTCAGAGCAATTAGTATTTAAATAAGCATAAGATTTGAGGTATGTAAATAAAGTATTCAGAGCAATTAGTATTTAAATAAGCATAAGATTTGAGGTATGTAAATAAAGTATTCAGAGCAATTAGTATTTAAATAAGCATAAGATTTGAGGTATGTAAATAAAGTATTCAGAGCAATTAGTATTTAAATAAGCATAAGATTTGAGGTATGTAAATAAAGTATTCAGAGCAATTAGTATTTAAATAAGCATAAGATTTGAGGTATGTAAATAAAGTATTCAGAGCAATTAGTATTTAAATAAGCATAAGAGTTGAGGTATGTAAATAAAGTATTCAGAGCAATTAGTATTTAAATAAGCATAAGATTTGAGGTATGTAAATAAAGTATTCAGAGCAATTAGTATTAAAATAAGCATAAGATTTGAGGTATGTAAATAAAGTATTCAGAGCAATTAGTATTTAAATAAGCATAAGATTTGAGGTATGTAAATAAAGTATTCAGAGCAATTAGTATTTAAATAAGCATAAGATTTGAGGTATGTAAATAAAGTATTAAGAGCAATTAGTATTTAAATAAGCATAAGATTTGAGGTATGTAAATAAAGTATTCAGAGCAATTAGTATTTAAATAAGCATAAGATTTGAGGTATTTAAATAAAGTATTCAGAGCAATTAGTATTTAAATAAGCATAAGATGTGAGGTATGTACATAAAGTATTAAGAGCAATTAGTATTTAAATAAGCATAAGATGTGAGGTATGTAAATAAAGTATTAAGAGCAATTAGTATTTAAATAAGCATAAGATTTGAGGTATGTAAATAAAGTATTAAGAGCAATTAGTATTTAAATAAGCATAAGATTTGAGGTATGTAAATAAAGTATTCAGAGCAATTAGTATTTAAATAAGCATAAGATTTGAGGTATGTAAATAAAGTATTCAGAGCAATTAGTATTTAAATAAGCATAAGATTTGAGGTATGTAAATAAAGTATTAAGAGCAATTAGTATTTAAATAAGCATAAGATTTGAGGTATGTAAACAAAGTTTTAATGTTTTGTGAAAATATAGAAAACATGAAGAATGTTAGATACATGTTGCATATATGGCGCATATGTTAGCAACACTAAACACATAGAGTCTCACTTTTCTTTGTGTTTAGTATAAATATTTTAGATAAATTCACTTATTTAAATGTATATTGTTTATTCTACGCCTATGGTCACATTGTCACTATTAGTAATTTATTTTCGGACTCGACTAATATTCCGAATTTATGATGAAAAATTATATGTTATTCAGTCATTTGTGACTATAGGGCTCATATTTTATCATGACTTCTTCTAGGGGCAAATAAATACACATATACAAATAGATTAACCTATACATACTCCTCATATAAATATAGACTACAAAGGAAGTAAATAGTATAACATTTCTTACTAAAGGTGATCTTTAATACAGGTCTGTATAGCGTGCGCGTTTATTCTCTGAGAGGGGCCGAGTATTTTTTAGATTTATTTTCAATTGCAGTCAACGCTAACATAGCGTTCTATCGGATACCAATCAAATTGAATATTTGAAAAAATGTTTTAAGCTTTTTACTATCACAATTACGTTATTTAACAATATTGAAGTAAATATAATAGATAATTTATATAAATTCGCAACATTTTCGAATATGTTTTGAAATACCCTTTGAAGGTAAAAAACTAGCCAATAATAAGTGTTATATGGATAGATTACGACCTAGAACACAGCAATATTTCCGTTTTCTGTAAGAAACTTTACTCATCGAATGAGAGGACTAAAGGACAAAATAAGGGAAAGAAGAGCTACGAGGCTGCTGAAAGTAAAACCAAGGTCCGCTTATTACTTTCCACGATATTTGACACAAAAAATGTTAGTAATACCGAATATCTTTATTTGTTTTTGTGGCTTTACGGGCTACTAAAAAGCAGGTAAAACCACACAGATGTCATTAACAAAATGTTAATTAGAGAAATATGTTAAGCTGTATGTACCATGATTCTGGGACCATATCTTTTAGCAATAGCTGTCACGACGTTTAGTCGGAACTGTATTTATTGTGTCTGGGTAAGTCTATTTATTTTTTGAATAAGTAGATCAACTTACACCATGACATTAGTAAAATTATTTGTTTTCTTTGTAACATTGTTTTTTTTAAGTGTACCTTGTAATAGCGAATATCGGTATAATTGTAAAATAAAGATTGTTTAATATCAGTTGATATTAGCCTAAATATGGGTCCTTGGTTTAAACGACACTTTTTGTCTAGACATTATATTATCACGTATATGAAATCCAACGTTTATCTCAAATTCTGACACGTCTTCCTAAAAGAATTGTTGTCTATTCAATTCAATAAAATACGTTTTTGTAAAAAAAAAATTCCAAAGTGTATTTTGTGTGCGTAATTACATTTTAAAACTTTCAAAATATCTTTGGTCTAAGAAATAAAGCACAATCTAGAAAGTCAATTAAAAGTTAATGTCAGTGTTGTCTAAAATAACTTTTATTTCAGTGTTGTATAAAATGATGTCTTTTAATAATGTTGTTAAATAAAATGTTGTTGTAATAATGTTGTTTATAATAAAGTATACTGTTCGTAAAAAACAGAAGCAAAATACGGAATGCATTTTTGAAACTGTTACAGAAATAATAATTAATTAATATAATTTATTAACACATTTTCACTACTAAGTTCATGTAAGAATATAAATTCAGACTAGATGAGACTAAAACAAATTTTACAAATGAATAAACATGGAACATTTTTCTAAACAAAGATATAGGTTTCAACACGATTTTAAAAGCAAACGTGAAGAAGTTAAAAGATACGTTTCCAGAAATGTCATGTTTATATAATTTTGAGGGGAAAATTTAGTATTATTTCAGAGATTCTTATAAATTAATTAAAATCATATTTTTAAATGTTTTTTCAGAGACAATTTCTTTTAACAGTGAATGAATAATACATTTTTAGCAAAAAATATACTCAACACTCGCTGACACGGTATAACTTCAGAATTTTGCTAATAAAATACGCTCTTATTAATAATATTATTAATTATCCCCTTTATTTTATTTTATTAATAAAACACATGTGAAATTTTCGGTGTTATCATTGATTAACACAATCTGTTAGATCACCATCCCATAAAAGAAAATAAATGAGCTTCAACATTTAAGTTGATTATATATCAACACTCTGATGTTAGCAAATTGGGAAGTTTAAAAAAGTATTTATGAAACTGAATATTCTCAGTTTCTGAAATCATTAAATCTAAAATTTTCCATTGTTTAAAATTGTTTGTTATAAAACAGCAGCAGCCATTAACTGACACACATTATTAAATGAAAAGAATACTGCACACACAATTTATTTTATAGAAAACGTTTTGACATTTTGGAAAATTGTCAGCGTCGAAAACTTATATGTTAACATTAGGACATATAGTCGACTGAAAAAAGGCATCAGATTTAAATGATGAAAACCTTATATTTATTTCTAAATTTTGAAAGAATAAAATAACGAAATTCGAAGCACGTAAAGAAAAATAATTACAGGATTAACGAAAGAAACAAGTTTAGTCATTGAATATACATGCAATATGTTAACATATATTTGTAGGTATATGTTAAGCAGTAGGGTTAACTTTGTTAATTCTAGCGAATTTACAAAATGAATTTGCGAACTAAAGACATTATATCGTATCGTAAATAAACAAGATTTTTCTTCATGTTCTGTATAACAAATTGTATATGTAACAATCATTCCCAACTTTGTAAAACTTATCAAAATTCGTTCTCCAAACATCATTTTCCTCATAATTATTAGATCTTCTAAACTGTTCAACTTGAATCTTAATTCTATTACGTCATTATATTTTCTATAATCAATTTGCCAATATGATTAAATTGAATTATTTATTTAGAATATCATAAATGTGTCGAATTCAGTGTGAATAAAGTTAGCTTTTGTGTATTCAGTTCGTTAATTTTTGGATTCTTTCTGTTTACATTTTATTTTATGTAAATCAAATAAATTATAATATGTATACTTGTTAATTAAGGAATTACTGGACATTACTAAAAAATTACAAAACTTTTCGCAGTAATTATTATTTAGTAATAATTTTAATCTCTAAATTTCCACCGACAGTCGTAGACCCAAGTCACATATTTGCCAAGCCTGATACAAGTACCGCCATATATATATATATATATATATATATATATATATATATATATATATATATATATATATATATATATATATATACCAGACAAGTTTAAAAAGGCATAGTTTCAGTTATATCAAGGGAGACAAAAAACACAGAGTTTTACTCTACTGTGTTATTATATATATATATATATATATATATATATATATATATATATATATATAGCGAAAGAGATAGAGAAAGAGAGAGAGAAAGAGAGTGGGAGTAAGGTAATGTAATTGTAAGCAAGTTAATTACCGATCGATGTAACTATTTATTTTTTTATTAAATATTTCTTATTTAATTGGACATTTCTTAGCAGTATAATGTATATATATATATATATATATATATATATATATATTGTTACAAATATGTATTTTTTTAAATTTGTTTTTACCTATTGAAGGATTTGAAATTTTCGGCATCTCCTGTTTCCTTTTTTAACCGAATATGAAATTATAAAAATATCATGAAATGGAGCTATTACAAAACCCATACTTGAGTTATGTTGCTTTTGTTTAAAAAACGATATATTTTTCTCCTGGCGTGGGTAGAGTTCATACGTTTCATAGTGCTTTTCTACGATTATTTTTGTTATGATATGTTATTGTAGAAAAAAACATGTTAATAAGAAGTCGCTGTATATCTCTGGGTTTATTTGAATCTTACTAAGACGTACGATAATATATATATATATATATATATATATATATATATATATATATATATATATATATATATATATCAACTGGAGTATCTCATGAACTGTTTTTACCACCTTCGACCTAGAATAGATTTTTTCTTTTGATTTTATTGTTAATTTCATTTTTTTTTGTCTCGTATTCTTTGTCTAGTATTTTTTACTTGAAGATATGCGGAGCATAGTAATAATAGCAATATCGGTTTGTTTACACTTCCTTTGCCCTAGTAAGAAACGCGCATATCGATGTGTTCTTCTAATTCAAATAAATATGCACTAACGGAAAAAAATCCTTGTTTTGATGGATCTAAAGCAAATTAATGTTTTGGTCTCATCAATGAACTTGACAATGTTTACATTGAGATATCACTTACATCAAGTCAGTGTCGTATGATAGCGGTCGGATAGAAAGAGCCGACTGTCAAGTTTCAATCCCGGCTTGAGGCACTGAAGAGCTGTAATACAGCGAACCAGTCTGCATATTGATGACTATATAATGCTCCCTGGCTTGTGAGGAGCTTGTTTTCAAGGATATCCCCAACTGCAATTAGCTTTAACACATCGCTCATTGGGTAAAACTAACACAATCACCCGGCGATTTAAAATGTTTACATTGACATATCGTATGACAGCGCAGGGGTAGAGGCGCCCACTGTCTGCTCGACGGTTGAGTTCAAATACCGGCGTGAGGCACTAGCTGGTCTAGCCGCAATGAAGAGCTGTGATACAACGAAACAGTCTGTATGTGGATGACTATATATATATATACATATATATATATTTATATATATATACATATATATATATATATATATTTAAGTTCTTATAAAATATATATATTTAGGCATAGATTCCTTATAATTTCGAAATTTTTCCAATTGCAATCTACACGAAGTTGTAGTATAACAATGTTCGACACAAGTCTATATATTTTCATTTTGGACATGCTGTGAAACAGGCGTAAGAAAATATATAATTAAAAAATAACATGAAATAAATAACAAAATGAAATAATATAGACAATTGAATATATATATAAAAGAATGGAAATTGATGTTAATATAAAAATCATGACTTTTGATCGATCTTTCCTTTGGTCATTCGAATGCAACTACACAGTATATATATATACATATATTGCTAAATATATAGTGTTTTCCTAGAATAACATCTTACAACAGTAATATTCTTTAACAGGCATGATTAAATGTATCATAAATATATATATATATATATATATATATATATATATATATATATATATACGTCAAGTTCATATTATATTCCAATAACCATGTTTTTATTTTATTACTTTTATTATTTAATTTTTAATTTTTAATTTTATTTTTCACATTTCCAAAAAAACATAACATTTCTGTGAGATATATTTTTAACGGTCCGTTTTATTTGTCTTGTGCCAGACAACATTTTTATGTCAATATCGTATCTGCAACATTACAATGATATCTGATGAGTTTGTAATGTTGCAGAGACGATATTGACATCAAATGTTGTTTGGTACAAGACAAATGAAACGGACCGTTAAAAATATATCTCACAGGTATGTTATGTTTTTTGGCAATATGAAAAAATAAAAAAATGAAATAAAAACATGGTTATTGGAATATAATATAACCCTGACATATATTTGCTCTGTTGTCACTAATTGGCAATCATCGAGCTGAATCTCTTAAGGAGACTGCACACTCAAAGGGCAATGATAGTATATGCTAATACATATATTGTCATTAATAATTATTTATATATATATATATATATATATATATATATATATATATATATATATATATATATGAATCTCTCATTTTCATGCTGGTCTTAGACTGTCTGCGTGGCTGGTATGTATTTTTAAGAATTGATCGATTACCTGTCAACTGGCAGCGATATTACGAGGACCGTCGATAAAGAACTCGGCCTATTTTTGTCATCATTTTTCTTTCAATCCACTCTTAAAGCACACGACGTTTTTTTCTTGACGTTTTGTAGTGTCTCTACCGTTTACTTAGAAACACAGATGGTCATCAATGTCATCGTTCTTAATATTATTATCAACTCACTAGTTGTTCTCACACAGGTCGTCATATGTGATTGCTCACTGACAAAACCGCTGGTGTTCCTCGAATAACAAATCATCCCCTTTGATGTCCAGTATTCCTCACCTCTTCATATAAATATTGCTAATAATTTTGCGTTAAAACAACAGCCGCTTACAATTTATTTTTCGCTGACAGCAACCATTGGTATTCACTTAGTGTGGGGTGTTTTTTGCCACCTCAAGGTCCCTGTATTTTCGGCACCTTTTAAGTAGAGGTCTGGTAAATGCTCTAACCCTAAGTAATTCTCTGATCCTTGATTTTTATGACTAGTTTGTGTTGTATCAGCTGAGACTGGTGCAATCACATTGTGTTTATTGTTCGGGTTGAGGAGGTCATTTTTTTTTAGATTTCTTGCCATTTAACTTCCACTCAGATCCACGTGTTATTCCTTCCATGTTTTTTTGTTTTATTTCTGTTGCAACTTCCATGTGGCATGTTAGTGTCCATAGCTTATATATGGTGGCTTTTGCATTCATGGATTTCCTTTTGATTTCAGTTTTCATAGCATTGCTGTTTATTTCATAGTCTTAATGTTTCCTTTGAATTACATTTTTCCTCGTCTTTTTTCTCAGTTTTTCGGGACTGTTTGTTTTGCTCCAATGATTATTGGTATTATATTGATATTTTTATGTTTATATTCCTTCCAGTTCTTTCGCAACTTTGTTTTGTCTTCTTAGTATTTACCAAATAGTTTGCTATAATTTGGCAGTTTTTTTTAAAAACTATTATTAGAATTCCAGGCTCCCTGCTTAGATGTGTTTGTCTGTGTACCAAGTGATTTTGCGATGTTCGTTTTCCAGTAGTGTTTACTGTTTGTGCTTGTACCATTTTATTGCGTGCTCAACATGCAGTTATTTGCATGGTTCTCAGTGTATTGTTTCCCCCTATGCAGTCGTGTCTGGCTTTTGTATTATTTTCTTCTAGTTTGCTGTAGTAACTTATTACGTGAACTACTGTTTTGTATTTTTGTACAAAGAGTCTGAATTTACTGTTTACTTGAGTTTTATATATTTTACATTTCGTGTAGATTGTTCAAATCGCAATGTTCTGTCTAGCTGTTTGTAGAAATTCCGTTTCTCTGTGAAGATATGTTTTCGTAGTCTTGTCCATGTGTTTCTGTTTATCTAATATCTTGTTATTTTTACGATCGTCAGTGTAGCAGTTTTTCTTGCCATTTTTCTCATCTTTCAGTTTCTGATTTCGCTGTCTTCTGTATTAATCATTTTGATGGTGTATCGGTGTTTCTGTGTTTTTATTTTTCTTATTCATTTTTGTCTACCACACAGTCTTCTATACTTATCAGTCCTTGCCCCCTATTCTTTCTTTGTTCATGTAATGTTGGTTGGTATCATCTTACTCGTGTTGTGTATTGGGAATGGTAATTTGTTTCGGACACTTCTTAGAATATATCTATGTTCTTATTTTGTCAAGCTTGTGAATTATCCAGAGGTCCTTATTTGTTATACTGCTTCAGTGTTTATTTCTCTTACTAGATTCCTACAATATACTTAAGATTTAAAGGGTTACTTGCTCTTTTCATAACTTCTTTTTTAATACTCTTTTTCTTCCCTGTTGATTTGATACTGGCTGCTTCCAAACTTCCAAATATATATATTTCTTTCTTAAACATCGTGTACCCCAACAAATGCAAGTTGCTACTCTATACGTAAGGGGCTACTGAGAATAAGGGTGAAAGCTTTAGAGGTCAGTCTCAAATTGGTAGCCGTGCTGCGAGATGCTTGTTCACATTAGTTTTAAATTTTTACATGTCGGTACAGTCGGGAAAACAGGGAGCATGGAGGAGATTCCAAATACCTGTAGCACGAGGAAAGCAGCTATTGGAGTAGAAGACTTTCTGTCATCTGAGGACTTTCACAGTGAATGGATGGAATTCAGCTGATTATCAGGTTGGTCGAGTGTATTTACGTTGAGGGCGCAGCGAAGCAACAGGTTCATCTGTGCACATTCTATTGAAGTAATTGTAAAACAAGCACGAGGATGCAACATTGCGGCGATGTCACTGGGGCTGGAGCTTGGTGGATAGTGAGAGACCTATTAGATTAACGACTTATTTTGGACCTTGTAGAAGAGGGAGGCTCGTTGATGGTGCACCAGCCCAGATGTGACAACAATACTCCATGCATGGGTAGTTGGTGGGTTTGTAGAGATATACAATACTGTCAAGTAGTAGAAGTTGTCTAGCCTTGGCGATATCTTCTATGTATTTGTTCAGATTCATGTTACCTGCGAATGTTAGGACGAAGAGTTTGAAAGTTTGACCTTCAAGTAGGGTATTATTTGCCTTGACAATCGGTGGTTGAAGAGATTTCTTGTAGTTATTGAATGGAAACCGCTTTGTCAGAGCAGTATAAAATGTTACCATCCATTCATGACTCGATTTTACTACAGAGTGGAGGTCACTTTCTAAATATTCAGTCGTCAGTAAATATAGGTATACTGTTCTCTAAGTTCTCTAATCTCCCCTTGTTTGTCTAGTTCCATGCCTTTCGTGGTCTCCGTTTGTTCTTTGTTTTTTTCATATCTAGTAGTCTACACTTTATTTTAAATTCCATTTGGATGTCACGGATTAAGATTCTAATCGTGTTAATCAGCTTTTCCGGTTGTGCTTACAAAAAGCGTCAGGTCGTACGTATACATGTATTCTGTTTAGATGAGATATAATCCCTGGTCTTCCACTCTAAAACATTCATAGCAAGAAATAGTCTAGTTAAAACCACAGCTAATAACTCTCCTTTCTCTCTCCCTCTGTTTTCTCAAAAAAAAAACGGAACTTCCATAAACAAATTTTATTTCCTTGAACATCTCCTGTGTGGAACAAGATACCACGAGTCTTATTCCAAACTGACTTTAGCATGGTCGTCTTCAAGTATTGGGTAAACAAGTACTTATTGAGCTGTCAACTTGGATAATCAATTCTTCTTAGTAATATCCTGTATTTTCCACCATTATTTTCGGTCCTGTAGTGGCGGTGATCATCGTCCAACTAAAGTATGTTTTAATCTTTATTCCCGAGATGGCCTCGTCCTTCATAAGTGGTGAGCCATCAGGAAAAAAATGCACAATCTTATTAAATTCTGTGTTCCTCCGTTTTTCTTTGTCGAAATGTAATGCTAGAACTTCCTCACGTGTGACATCACAGTCACACGTATTCCTGCTAGAATCCCGAATTAAATGTCACGCTTCTTTTCATGTATATCCTTTATACCGCTTATGTGGCTTATTTCGAAGTAGGCTTTTTACGTATTCTGACTATAAAAATCAATATTATTATCAACCACAAATCTTACAAAGTGTAGATATGAACCGATGCGGCTAAGCATGACGTGTCTTTATGTTTGCATTAATATATTCATAACAACGTGTATGCATGCATTTATGCGTGCCTTTATCATATAGATGAGTGTTTCCTTACTTCTCATTTGCCAGCTGTAATCTGGTATACGAAATGAATAAATGAACCATGCTGAACGTTCGATCAATTATCTTTGCCAATGCTTACAAGTAAAATAAAATAAAGTAAGTAAAATAAAATGAACCTAAAATATAAAATAAAGTGAGTAAAATAAAAGAAACCTAAAAATAAAATAATATAAGTAAAATTAAATAAACGTTAAAATAAAATAAAGTAAGTAAAATAAAATAAACCTATAATATAAACAGTTTTCCTGACAAAACCTTACGCGACAATATTATATTCTTCTACAACTACTGACATGTATACACATATATATATACATATATGTATATATATATATATATATATATATATATATATATATATATATAAATATATATATATATAGAATCGAATATAAACGAAAAGAAAACTTTTAGTAGAAGCTCAATATACGAGATAGAGCAATTATAAAGATAGAAGAAATAAGAGTGATAAACATGTACGAATGTCCAGATTTATTTCAAACTTCGATTGTTCAATGCAAGGTATATACTGTAATAAACTAATGTTTATCATTCTTTCCCTAAGCCAAGGCTTTTCAAAAATCGAAATCTTATTATCAGAGGAATTATACAGATAGATAAGTTTGCTGTGGAAAAGCCAAAGTTAAAGCATTTGAAAAGATATTATTAAAATAGAGTGAAAAAAGTTCGTGTAAAAAAGATATGGGGTTTGTCCAGTTGGTAATTGTCCGTTGAGAAAGTGTCCAATGAAAAGGAGATCATGATGAAGAAGAAACAGTTTTTCGTAGAAGCACCATGTAAAAGCGTTCAAAATGAATCGCATGAATATTTCACCGCTTAAGTCATTTGTTTTCTACTATGGACGAAGAAGTTTTTAAAATGGCCCAATTTCTCATCAATTCCGTTTAAGTGCGCTCCATCTACGATTTGAACTCAACTTCTCACTATTAGAGTTACTTCATTTTGAATGCCTTGGCTTAAGGAAAGAATAATGATTATTAGTTTTTTACAGAATATACCTTGCATTGAACATTATTATGATATTAGTAGCACCGTTTAGATGTCCCGACTAACAACATACCGGGTTGTTCGTGTTCTGAAATTGAAATCGTTCAAATACAAACTAACAAATGATTGCTAGCAAAACAATTAATTCATTAAAGAAAATAAACAGAAAGTTTTTTAAACAGAAAATGTAACAAATGTGATTTTTTATTTCTTTTTGAGTGTCAAAATTGAATAAATATATTTACAAAATAGAAAGAATTGTTTTGTATTTACAAAAAAAGAAAATAAACACAAATTTATTTAAACGAAAATTGTAACAAATGTGATTTTTTTCCTTTTTAGTGTCAAATTTGAATAAATGTGTTTACAAAAATAGAAAGAATCTTTTTTTGTACTTACAAAAAAATAAAAGAAAGCAGTTTGTGATTCACTTATTTCACTGTTAGAAAACGAACAGCCCGGTGCTACTAATATCACGTGATCTTTGCTTTGCAGCCGACATCTTCTGATACCATACGTGTACACATTCACTTATGAGTCCCATTCTTTGTTGTATAGAATTGGGAAGGTAAAAAGGACAGTAAAAATAAGCCAAACAAACGGAGAAAGAGAGAGAGTAGCCTTTACAAGATTGTATCTTTTTAAAGTTCGTCTGTTTCGTATATAATAATCTTCCACAAGTTGTGAAAACGTTAATTCATGAGAAGCAGAATTGTAATTTGGTTATAAATACAAAGAATTTACAAAACTGTATGGCATCTGGCACCTACGACAGTTTGGGGACGATTTTGATATAAGCCGCGAACCCTTTCTATCTCGACAGACGAATACTCCGTTGTCATTAGATTACACGTCGCCCAAATAGAGCTCCTCCGATAATGCGCGGTGCAAAACTCGCCACCAACAGAACTGAACAAGAACAGTAATCATTTCATTGCCAACCACCTACTATGCATGGGAAGTTATTTTGATTCCATACGAATTGTACCGACGTTCTCTATATCAACTGACCGAGTGTTATGCTGCAAAAGTGTTGACACTTCTTACCTTTCTGTGACGTTATTTTACCGAGCCGTCCGACTCGTTAAAATGACGGTCCGACGATATGCAATCTTCCATGGTCAAACAACTTAATGTGGGTAGGAGTGATGCAAGTTGTCGAAATCACTCGGAAAGAAGGAATATGGACGAAACCCCGCTTTTTTACTCTTCTATATTTATCATTAATTATTGAAATAATTACTGGTTGTTTTCTGAAATTATTACGTAAGTAATTTCTTATATTTTATTTACTAGCAAATATATCTTCTTTCTGGTGGCATATTCTTGCTATGCTGGTAAGATTATATGACTAATAAACTAAATACACTGACATTTAAAAGAAGATGTACTGGCCGAGAGGATGATATCATGATGAACAAACACTACCCCCAGAGAAGTTAATGTTTGATGATATCATGACTACATAACAGATAGTACACTGCCCCTCCTCCTTGAAAACCGAAAATGAAGTTATAATTCGGATGGTATCATAATAAACGAACATACACTACCATAATCCCTCCAAAATAGAGCTTGGAGGACCCCCTTCCATAGAAGGTAATACCTGCGATTATCGTGCCATGGCAACACACAAGATACTAAAAAATCCCATCCTTCAAAATAAAAGAAGGCAGTATCTGGCAAGATGATTTCATGACAACACAACAAATACTATATTAACCCCTTCCTCAAAGGAAGATATAATCCTTGGGAGGACACCGCACCCTCGCACAAAAGAGGAAGTACTTCCGGATAGGACGGTATCGTAGCAACAAAACCGATCTCAAACTACCTACCCCAATCAAAAGATAATACAATAATAGATTATGTCAGTTTTTTTTATTTATCATTGCCTAGTCATAAAAACATCATCGGTTATAAAAACCAGTTAGAAACCAGATGACACGATGCGAGATTTTTGTTCTAAATAAATGATAACAGTTATGAAAATCCAAAATTGTCGGCTTAACAAGCCTTTTTCAGTGTTGTATACATATTTTATTTTTATTTTTTTCGAGATCTTACGATGTCGCCGCCAAAGGTAACATATGTTTCCCGTTGTTGTTCATGAAACTAGTTTTTTTTTCAGCTGTAGTGAGAAGCTTCGGCATGTGTCTATCAATATTGAATGTAATAGGACTACATCAATATTGAAAGTAATATGACTACATAAATATTGAATGTAATAAGATTACATGAATGTTGAATGTAATAGGACTACATAAATATTGAATACAATAAGACTATATAAATATTGAATGCAAGAAGACTACATGAATATTGAATGTAATAGGACTACATAAATATTGAATGTAATAAGACTACATTAGAATTATCGGCAAATAAGAAATATAAAAATCAGATAGAGACCAAACAAATGTATATTACATAACATTAGTTCATTAAAAACTATTTAAAAATGAATATCCAAATCAGGAATACCTCATAGTAAGTTCAATTATATCAGTTTAATTGTTTTTAAAACATTAAACATTCTGTCTTCTTACCGTAAATATAATTGGTAGTAAAATATTCTTCTAATTAATAATCTAATTAATAAAACGAATGTCACTTTTGAAATGTATTTTTAAGTCGACGGCACGACATGATTTGATTTTGGAACAATTAATTTTAAAATCGGTAATTTTAAAATTGTTTATCTTGGCGTCATCAGATTAATTGCTAATTGTCATATTTGTTTATCAGGCGATCCCATATTTTAGAAAAAATGTGTAGGGTGATAGCTATTGTACGAGCCTGAAATTGTCTTTGAGTTCATTCATTCATTTCGTGTAAATCTAGTGTTGGCATTGGTTACACCGATATATTTCTAGTAAGAATTATTTCCGGAAAGGCATCGAGTACTTACGGGAAGGACCACGGGGAGGTTGCCAACATCCCAAGTGAAAGTGGTACTGTGGAACTGATTGAATTCGAACTTAGAACACCCAGGTTGTCAGTCCGCGTTGTTATCCACTTAACCTCCGTCACCTCCCGTCTGAGAGTATTATTATATTCACTCAGAAAATTATGAACGTGTGTTATCATTCTTTGCGAAGATACTGACTATATTTTCTGAATAATTTACGTGACTGAAATATGAATTAGTCATGGCGATACTTGTAGAAATAATTTATCTACGTTATTTCGATGTCGATGTGTTTTCAACACTTAAATCCATGTTGTCTTCCTTTTATTTCTCAGAAAGTAGTTGTAGGTTACCTCCCCTTTATAAAGTCAATTTTCTAAGCGGGTTCAGTCATTATTTTTTAACACTACGCGTCGCTCGTTATTTAAAAAAATGTTTAAAATATATTCTGATAATTTTTTTTAAAGAAATGTGCTGCATTCAGTTATAATATTGGATATGAACATATCAACAAAAACGTAGCGATATTTTCATGTCTTCGTGGTAAACCTAATCTCCTACAAAATGGGTAAAAATCATTAATCTTGTTCATGTTGTAAATTCAAATAAATAATATTTTTCTCTCTTCATGTATATATATATATATATATATATATATATATATATTTCTATTATCGCTTATGTTTTTAAAATTGACGTAAATCATGAACTTATAATGTAACGCCAAAGCTATCATTATTTTATTATAGTATTTTTTAAGGGTCTATTTATGAGAAATACCAAATAGTTCAGTTGGTGAAACCATATACCAAGATCTCAACGTTTCGGTTTCGAATTCCCGTCCTAGCATCCGTTTATTTGTAAGGACATTTATTATTTACTAGCAATGCAATATTCCTCATTCCTAAAAGATCTCTGACATTTCCAAATGAGACAAATTCATCAATGTATTTATTACTTTAAAAAAATATCGACGGACAAAATCTCTATTTATATTAGATGAATAGATCTAAGCTGGTAAATTTTTTTACCAAACGCCACCATGTTGGATGAAGTAATGTTTCCGCTAGTGATCTTGAAAGGTCATGTTTTCATTGCTAAAATGAAAGGTCACTTTTTGCTCAGCAGTAAAAAACAAATTACCCTAAGCAATAAGCTACATATATTTAAATAAATAAAAACGATAACGGATATACTTAGGTGCGTCCGTACAATACGTTTATTTAGTGATGAAATTGATCGTAAGTGTAAAACTCGACGGACTGACCGTCCGACGGACACTGTCTCTTATAGAAGTGGGTGGACTCAGTTAAACCGTATATGTGCAGAAAATGCCCTTGAAATGTACGAGAGTGAACCATACACTTGTATTAGAGAAGTTACGTGCTCTGTTTGCGGATGTTTTCTTCTATTTCGTTTGTTTTTATCATCTCTTCTCCTATTCTATCGACGAGATATACGGTGACGTGAATGAATTAAATGAATTATAGATTGCAAATCTGATGGTCTATTTGCAACTCATTGTTATACCCTATTGATCGATATAATGAAACTTCGTAAAATGTTAGTTTCTATATAGTTGCTTCTGGTTGAGTTGTTTTGTGCGGCTCTCAATAGCGATAATATATACCTCTTAAATGTATTTTCCCATCAGTAACCATGTCTTCACGTGCAGAAATTCAGTTTTATGGGCTCGCAGAGCCTTTAATGGTATCTCTTATGTACTCTTCATTGCCTATGAGGTCTCTTCAACATGCTTATTTCAAATAGAGTCGCTCAGCATCAGCGTTCGGGTATATTGCATTGTGCATAGAAATTACTCTGTTAATCCGGGTCTTTCAGTTATTATTAATGATAGAATCTGCGAACTTTTCAAGGCATAGTGCTAATTCTTTCATTTATATTATATTTGTTATCATATACTCAAGAAACACGAGGCATTATCAGAGACCTCTCACTTATAACAACAGACTGATACTGACTGACAAGTCTCCTTGGATTTCCAGTTATATCCGTTTCTTTCGACAATCGATCAGATCTCTTTGCAATCTCGCAACAGCCGTTTTTCATTGATTTGTCGCTGATATTTATTATTTCTCTCAAATTAAAGTGATAATGAGTCTCCATTTCGAAGCCTTCAAGTAGAGTCTTGGATAGTACTTTCTATTTCCCGTGAGACTTCAGGACTACTTATGTTACACTCACATAAGCAGGGGCATCAACGTCGGTGTGTATAGAGACGGGTCAGATAATGTTATCTTTTTTGTCTACTATGATAGTTTCGAGTTCCGTTTCCTTGGTTCCATGCTAGGTTTCTTTGGTTTTATTAGTCTTATCATTTTTTCCAATTATTATTATTATTCATAGTAGTCTCAACTTTTGGATGATTTTAGTTGGGGTTTTGTTTTTTGTTTTTTTTAACATCAAGTCAATTCCCTTGATCTTAGATGTTCAAGCTGTACCTTAACACTTTCGCCGTTCCTAATAGGCAAGCCTTTTGCAGAATTGGAAAAGAAATTGTCTCGTCAATTTGTTTAAGCCATTTATGGTAGTTTTTCGTTATGGTACCAACTGCTTCAATTACAACGGGGATCACCTTTACTTCTTTACATTTCCATATTCTAACTAATTACCATTTTAGATCTTGATATTTATTTTGTTTTTATTTTTTATTGTTATTACTATTACTATTATTATTATTATTATTTTTATTATTTCATAGAAGTCTCAACGTTTAGAACATTTACATGGATTTTTCTTTTCGAAAAATCAAGTCAACTCCATTTAGACTTTACAGGCACGCCTATTGTAGAATTGGAAAAAAGAATTGTCTTGTCAATCTGTGTAAGCTATTTATGGTGGCTTTTCGTCATGAATTCAAGCTTTTCAATTACAACAACTTTTTACACTTCCATAGTCTAACTAATTCCCATTTAAAATCTTGATATTTATTTTTTTCATGTTCTATTTTCCGGAACTCTGATATCGAAAGGGCAAGCTATATGAATGATTAAGCAAGTTATCTAGTTTTTGTTTAGATATATTAAGTCGGGTTTTGAATGTTCAAGAACCTTATTAGTTTGTATGCGCATGTCCCCAAAAAGTTTGAAATTGTCGTTCTCCTGCACCACTTCTCGTTTATGCTGATACCACTTCTCATCGTAGGTCAATTCATACAGTTTTCCTATATTCCAGTTCAGTACCTGAGCGACATGTTCCTGTCTCCATATTTCATATTGATGTTGTGCAAGAATAGGGCATTCAGATTCAATATGTGCTTAGGTTTCTTCCCTTTTCATTACACAAGCTGCACATCAGTGATTCCGCAGTTTTGTCAATATAATGTTTGATGGACCTAATGCAAGTTACTATTTCCTGGGCTACCATTGAGGTGCTATCAGTAGACCTTTGTAATCACCCATGGCCAACCAATTTCAGCTACCATTATCTATAATACAGTATTCTTAATGAATACACCGTGTAGTTTATCTCCGAATAAATGTAATCTTATGCCCTGCAACTTTTGATACCTCAGTTCTTACTATTTCCTTACTTTTCCTTTTACGAAGAAAGAATCACATTACTTTCAGAAACATTTATATAGACAACCTTCTTCTATATTCACGATATCTTAAAAAAATTAAGTAGACTTCAACCACCTTCCTTTCTAGGTAGATATAATCGATCTGCAATTCATTTCTCCATAAATTGTAAGCATTTTCTGTGTGTTGGTGTCCAAACATTTTGATTCATTTATATTCGAGTCTAATATTTTGAATGATAGCTACCTTTTCGCTTAAATAGTATAGATTGTATTCCGACTGTGGAGGGTTGATGTAAGAATAATATTTAATCTTCCGTTGTACTCACGAGACTGGTTTTTTATCCTTTTGTTTTTAATGTTATCTGCCTCCAATATTCATAAATATGTATAGCCCCTCTCACTGTCAACATTCTTCATCAGATCTCTTATTAGGAGTTTAAGGTTTTCTGAGTTGACAAGTTTACCTATTTTTATAACAAGTATAGCACATTTGGTGATGCCAAACTCCATTCGTACGTCGTCACTAAATAATATAACCGTATTCATTATGGTATCAAGTTGGGGTTCATTCTATTCGAAAACTTTAAGGTCATCCATGAATAGAAAGCGGCTGGCTATAAGTTGCGCTTTCCCAGGTCAATATCCTGCCTTCACATCACGTTACAGAAGTATCATTGTTGGGATGAAACTAATGACAAAAAGCAAAGAGGAAAGACTATCGCCTTAAAAAATTCTTCTCCTGGTTCTTAATTTACCTAAGGTAACACCTCCTGAAGTTTAATTGGTTTCCCAATTCTTCATGTTTTTATTTTAGGGTGTTTTAATGTTGGCTGATATTCCAAAAATCTTGTAGTGCTAGTGTTTCGAGAGTTACGCTTGATGACGACTTGTAAAGCCTTGGACGGCGGACTTTTACTTGACATTCTGGACCAACTTATGTCATTTCCGGTTTGATAATTTTGAACACTCATATCGAAATAATTGATTTGTGTTAGGTTTTTCTTATCCTAATATATTTATTTAGATACCATCTTTAGGATAATTGCTATCTAAAACTTAAACCCCAATCCTAGTCATGACACGTAGTTAAACCCCGCCAGATGTAAACCTGGTATTTAAAACTGCCTTTGCATTCCATCAGGTATTTGATACCTTTATAGATTTTGCGTTCGCTATGGTTTACTAGAGGTCCTTAACACTCTATGTCAGTTGACCCTGTTCTGGTATTATTGTTATTATTATCACTATCATCATCATTATCATTACGGCAACTATGATTACATTCTATTTGTCATTTTTAAAAATTGTTTTATTGTTAATATTATTATTATTATCGGCTATTATTATGCTGTTATCCTTGTTTTGTTTCCTTTATTATTATTATTATTTGTACTAACTAGGTCATCATCAGTGATTGCTCACCGACAACTGGTGGTATTGCCTGGATCTGCGTGACAACAAATCTCCCAAGATTTCCAGTATTCCACACCTCTTTTATATAGCAACCGCAAATAATTTTGAAGTATCGCAACAGCCGTTTCCCATTGATTTTACGTTGGTAACAACCATTGGTCTTCTCTGTGATTTGGGTGGCAATAAGCCTCCCCAAGGTCCCAGGACTCTCCACACTTTCAGTGGAAGTCTGGTTTGCGCTGTCCATCTTCGGTCTTCCAATTTTGCTTGACCCTCTGCAAATATTTTGTGTGGTGTCAACCTGAGCTGGCACCATTTTTTATTTATTTATTTATCTTTTGTGAGGAGAAGGGGAAAGGGAGGAGGAAGAAAGCGGGCTAGGAGAGCAAGGTAGGAGAGCTGGGGAGGAGAGCGTGGGAGTGATTTTGTGTGTTTTTTTCAATTTATGTTTATTGGTGTATTGCTGGTGTTGTTTCAGCTGAGGCCGATGTAATTTATTGGTAGGACGAGCTAAAAAAGTGATTTTTCTTGTATTTTCTGTTCTTTGTTTGTGATGTTGTTTTTTTCCTGTTGTTGGTTCCATGTGACCCTTCGTAGCTTATGAGGGTTGGTTTCCACATTCGAGGATTTTTCTTAAGATTGCAGCTGGTTTCATCATTGCCGTCCTTTGTGTAGTTTCAATGATCCCTTTGAATCCAATTTCTCCCAGTCTTTTTCTATGTTGTTTGGGATTGTTTCTAATTCTCCTACGATTATTGGTAGTATACTGAGTTTTTTCATAATCCATATTTCTTTTAGTTCTCTGGCTAGTTCCTTGGATTTGCCTGGCCTTTCTGTCTCTTTGATGTTTCCTCTGTCGCTGCTCGATTTTGCAATTTTTTTCTTTCTTGTTGATTATTATAACATCCGGTCTCCTTGCTTGTGCGAGTGTGTCTGTTTGTATATCTATATCCCAGATGATTTTGTGTTTTTCGTTTTCCAGTACTAATTTTTTTTATGTTTGTACCATTTGCCTGCATATTCGAAATTCAATTGTTAGCCAAGTTACCGGTGTACTGCTTTCCCCATAGGTCATGTCTGTTTCTTTCTTCTTTTTGGGCTAGTTTGCTACATTCACTTATTATATGATGTACTGTTTCGTTTTTTTGTCCACATAATCTGTATTTACTGTTTTCCTGGGGTTTATCTATATTAGCTTTCATGTAGTTTGTCCTAATGGCATTGTTCCGTGCAGCCACCAGTAAAGATTCCGTTTCTCTGTTACAGTGTCCTTTTCTCAGCCATGCCCAGCTATTTTCGTTGGTTTCTTCTTTTGTCAGTCTTCTGAAGCGTCTATGTAGTTGTTTTTATTCTCACTTTTCTATTCTTGTTCTGTTTCTGGTTTCATTGCGTCCCAAATTGCTCGTTGGAACGGTGTCTCTTGCTGCGGTAATGAGCCTTTCCCTGTTTTGAGTTATTTATTTCTCCAGCTCTTTTTTTGAGTCGTCCATACACTCTTCTATATTTACCAGTCCTCTTCCTCCTTTGTGTCCTTTCATTTAGAGTATGTCCGTATCGCCTTTTGGGTGTAGTGCATTATGCATGATCATTAATTTTCTAGTCCCCTAGTCAAGGTGCCTGAGTTCTTATTTAGTTTAGCTTATGAATGGTCCAGAGTATCTTATTAGTGCGACTGCCCAGGTCTGTATTCTTTTTAAAAGATCCCTGCCATATAATTTAGTTTCTAAGAGATTTCTTGTTCTTTCTAAATATTCTTTTCCAATCTTCTCTTTTATTTCTGTAGATATGATGGTGTCTGCTTCCAGAACTCCGAAATATTTGTAGCTATCCTGATCGCCTAGAGTCCCCATTTCCTCTTCATTGGGGAGTTCCATGCCCTCTGTCGTCTCCAGTTTTCCTCTTTTAATTTGTAGTAGTTCACACTTTTCCATTCGGAATTATATTGGATGTTTTTTTTTATTATTATTATTCGTTTATCCCTAGTTACGGCGAGGTTATCAATGATTACATTTTTTCTCAACTTGACACGATCAAATGTTGTCACTGCATGGGATTACAACCTATAAACTAACAACCCTGCAAACCTATATATATATATATATATATATATATATATATATATATATATAATCTTTTAAGTGTTTAAATCATTTAAATTATATATATATATATATATATATATATATATATATATATATATATATATATATATATATAAAACACGCTTTTAAGTCCCAAGCGTACGTGGGAAAACTACTTTTCTTGCAAGTCAATTGACTTTTGACAGTCACTATATTAGTTTGCTTCCAAGAATTAATGCTAGTCTCAAACTTATTTGAGGGAGAATCAGTTGATTACCATGAAAACTGTTACGGGAATTTAAAAACAAAACAGTATTTTATCTCATGGCTTCCCAGCTGAGTTAATCAGACAGCAATTCCCTTAAAAAAACAAGAACAAACAGGTTCAGAAATTTGATCTAGTGTTTTGTTTCAGATTAAGTTTTGCTAGGACGAATCTGTTACACTACTTATATGGTTATTTATTGTTTTATGTATTTATAAAATTATTTATATTTATATTGTGTCATTTAAAAATATCTATGAATTAAATATACAGGGTGTTTCAAAAGTCTTGGGAACATTACAAATGGGTATATCTCATGAACTATTCCAGGTAGAAAAATTAAACTGGTGCCATTTTAAAGCTTGCTTAATCAAGTTTTTGGTCATACTAATGATTTTCGTGTTATCTTTCCAGGTGCAGTAATGGCGTTCTCTAAACAAGACAAGGCATTTTGCGTCCTCCAATTTGCAAAGACTGAATCGTGGACATGTGTTCAGCGTGCATTTCGCAGGAAATTTAAAAAAGAAGCCCCTGAAAGGAAATCCATTGTCAGATGGCATGCTAAATTTGTGAAAGATGGGTGTTTGTGCCCAAGTAAGCGAACAGGTCGCCCTTCAACTTCAGAAGATGCAGTTGAGCAAGACTGGTTAATGGCTCAGTTGGAACAAGCAGAATCTGATGACTTCATTTTTCAACAAGATGGTGCACCACCACACTGGAGTCTTAGAGTAAGGCAGTTTCTTAACACAAGGCTGCCTGGTAGATGGATTGGGAGATCTGGGCGAGGTGATGACGTTCTCATGCCCTGGCCTCCTAGGTCTCCAGATCTTACCCCGTGTGACTTTTTCCTTTGGGTCTTTGTCAAGCAACAAGTCTATGTGCCGCCCCTTCCAAGAGATATTGACGAACTAAAGGCTCGAGTAACGGCAGTTGTGGGAACCATTGACGTCAAGATGCTGGAACGCGTTTGGCAGGAAATGGACTATCGACTAGATGTCTGCCGTGTGACGAATGGTGCTCATATTGAGCAACTTTGAAGATTCCCCACAAAACTTGAAACTTTAACCTTTCCAACGGTACTAATTTCATTTTTCAACTCCTAATAGTTTTTGAGTTATTAAAAATCGTTATGTTCCCAAGACTTTTGAAACACCCTGTATATATATACATGTATTGTTATTATATGGTTTATATATACGTTTATACATTTTCTATTGAATTTAGATAGTTTTAGATTTGCTCAATCAATCTACTTTGATCAATTTGATATGACTTAAAGGCGTCAACATGGCGGTTAATTTTCTTTATTGAATTTTCTAAATATTTTGTATTTTAATCACAATTTGTTTAAAAATTCTTATGATTAAGTCAGAAATTTTAAGGTAACACAGGCTATTCCCAGAAATTCGGACATAATGCTTCCGTTAAAAATATAAACAGAGCAGATACTATTTTTATGCAGCATACGAACGATATGAAACAGGAAGATATTTAATTCATCAACATTTTTATAGATGAATATGTTATCCTCAATTTCTATATCGAAATTAAGAAATGAAGCATGTGTTCCCGAGTGTTCACAGTTCAATTCAAACTCTTTTGTATATATCAATTTTTGTGTATTGTCTCACTTTTTCGTTATCATAAATGCATACATGGTCTTCAATAAATCGCCTACAACTCTGATATCTATGAGCCTCAAATATATCAGTTTTTATTAATGATGACATATATATGTAGTCAAGTGTATGTAAATAAAGATTAGCCCCCAAAAGTGCAGGATGTAAACCCATTAGAATGCATATAGTTTGTAGGGGTACTTTTCTTCTTATTTGAAAGTAACTTTATTTAATAATGTGACTTATAAGTATTATCAGAGCAGTTTTGGAAACACTAGTCTTACCCGTTTTACTTTTACACTAAAAAACTTTAGATTTTGAAAAGTCTGTGTATTTCCCTCCTGCAAAAGCTAAATATATGGTATTATCTAATTCTTAAATAATTTCTCTTTGTATATAAAGTACTGAAATCATATGTTGCGATTAATTTAGCCTTTTTACGAGAATTCATACGATCTAATTTTTCTTTTACTAGATCAGAATATTTTGCCACCCAAAATAAGTTTATATTACTATAGAATTTACTTTTTATGGAAATTATTTATTTGATTCATAATTAATTAAAACTGTTTAGATATAGCACTACGTAAGGGGTTTGTGATAAACATATTAGAGGCAACAATAAAACGGGCGCCAACTGGTGTTTTATGCATTTTATTAGCCAATACATACATGCAAGTTTTTTTGTGTTTGTCCTCTAATTTTCGTCTTAAGTTTTTACAATGTTTAAGTTTTACAGTGTTGATTTAAATAATGCTATCGATTTCACTATTACTTAATTTATAAGTATTAAAAACTCACCTATAATTCCTAATTCTAACAAGAAGCGTTGCATATGATATCTTTTACAGATAAACTCTATATTATTTGCTGCCTTAACAATAGGAACTATTACAAAACTATTTTGAAGAATTTCAAGGTCCATAATTATTTGTGAATTTCTAAGGAGGTGATTCGTTTTTTTAGAGTGTTTAAATTGTTTTAAATGTTATTTTTTATTTACGAATCTAAGTACATTATTTCTCTATGCATCAAATGTAGAATGTACTAATTTATACTTTTTTCCCACGGATATAATGAAATTATCTAATGCTCTACATATTTCTTTAACATATATCGTATAATTTAACCATCTCTGTTCTCTATAGTGTGGGCCTTTACCAAGGAGTTTCCTTAATATGGAATGTTCAACTAACGCTAGATTACCAGTAATTATATTCCCTATATCAGTATTACATCAAGGGGGGAATTTACATTCAGATTCTGGAATATTCATTTGATTATAATAAGTTATATTTATATTCTCTACTGTTTCTTTATAGTGTAAAACCTTAGTTTGTATGGTTTTCTCTATGTTACTATTGGATTCTGTACATCAATTCTAAGTTCTATGGTAGTGATCAGATGATTTCTGAATTATTAAATATTTTACGTAGATTTATATCATCAAATTCTGCTATTTTCATATATATATATATATATATATATAAAATTCCCGAAACAGTGTTTCATGGTAAACAACTGATGATCCCTTAAAATAGTGTTAGAAACAAACTAATATAATAACTGTAAAATTAAATTGACTTACATGAGTGATTTTCCACTGAAAGACTTGGGACTAAAAGTGTTTTGTTTTTTAATATAGTTTTAATGGTTGAGAAACTTCCGAGACTATATATATATATATTATTTCATATATTCAGATAAATACATATATATATATAAATATATATATTTATAAGACTAATTAAGTCAGCCAAAGTAAAACGGATAAAATAAAAACTAAATAAAATATAATGAGAAATGAAGAATAATAATAAAACACACATAACTCAACATGTACCTACATGTAATGCGCACATCTATATACACATATAGATATATAAACATATATATATATATATATATATATATATATATATATATATATATCATAGATTCTACTCCTCATATACAGCTATTCTACCACAAATAAATACGTGCCCACATATAAACAAATGAATAAGTTAATCTTCGTGTCGATCGCATATCACTGTGAATAAAGCGTATGAAGGGTGTTTTTAAATATAAAAATAAAAGTTATTTGTACCATAAAAAATGAGAATCCAGAGATTTCGATGAATATAAAAACTGAAATTGAGTTGTAAAATTAAAAGCGAAAAGGTATAATGAAAACGTGAAATACAGTAAAATACATGGACATTAAACAAAAAACATGTCGGAAATTACGAAAATAAAAACAAATTAAAAATATGACATATAAGATTCCAAATAAAGGAATAAAAATAAAAATACATAAATAAATATGAATGATCATAATGAAAGTAAGAGTGAAATCAAATAAAATGTTCTGCATTGAAGCTTAACAAACTGCCAGGCAACCATCTCTCACAACCTTGTATGATATTATGCTGGAAGAATCTTTTTCAATTAAAAGTACCTCGCTACCTTGTTTGATACTGCGCCTTTTTAACCAGATTACAACAAAGATTATGAACATCAAAATAACTTTGATTTTGGAACTTATTGCAAGATTAGCAAATATCAGATATGTCTTTTAGCAAACTGTTTTAAATCTGATTTTTTTTTCGTGATGAATAAATGACAATAAAACACTAAGCTGAGCAATTTGTAGATTTAGTTATGTGTCAAACAGTAATACGAACACACATACTACCGCACGTGCTTGCGAATACATATTCTCGTCCACGGTCATACGCACACAGACACACACACACACACATACAAACGTGTAAGTATGCACATACACCCAGGCAGGTGCGCTGACTAACCTTAGGTCAATATAATGAAGATGAAATCTCCATCTTTTCCAAGGTTTCGCGCTCCTTGTCCCGGTACCAGTAATGATTATTTTATTCGCCATCTCAATCGACAAATCCGAGTTTTATGTTCCACGTGGAATCTTAAAATAAAACGAACGGAAATTGTCACGCACGGAGCCGATTGACAATTACAAAAAAGGGAAAAAAATCTCCAGAAGCAGAGGAAAAAGCACTTCCTTTCTCTTGTCACGACAAAAGGATATTTCGTTTTTCATCGGTCATTCTTCTTTTATAAGCAAGACAATGCATCGTCTGACTGTCCATTTTAAGTACCCTGATAAAACTTCAGGCTTTATAAAAAGGTAGAAAAAAGTATATTTTTCAAAAGAAAAAATTCCGTTGAATACCGACTCTCTGTGTATGATAAAATAACCGATCATATTTAGTATGTAGAATAATTGACATATATTAAGTTAATCTTCGTTAGTCTGGGTTTTAACTAAAGTAAAAAAAAAAGTAAACCACGTTTTTCTATGCGCAATTTATTAATTATTTCCTCACGAGGGTAGAACACGATACAAGCTCGGTTTTTAATGTGAAGAAAATTAAGCAACCTTAAAAGTGGAACACAAGACTGTGACACAAATAAATGTTCACCACAGTAAAAGGATATCTCCTTCACTGACCGGAGATAGAACAGATGAAACATAGTATCAAAACACGTACTACACTTTTAATCTAGCCAAAAGACCAGCTCAATTTTTGTTTTCTTCTTTTATTCGAACCTGTAATAATTTGAAATTTCGTACACGTTCGTGTACGCTATAGCATTTATCTCTACTCAAGGTTCAGTCAATCATTATTGTATTTTTATTTTAGTACCTACATCTTCCTTTCAGAAAGCCGCTAGAACTATTGGCATATCCTTGTTTTACTAATGAGTCACACCGTATCAAAGTACAAAGGCCACTCAAGGATAGGGGGTAAAGAGTTTATCAGGAGGGCAGTTATACAACACCATGGTTATTTGTACGATGGTTAAAACTGGCCAGAATTTCATTATTTAATATGACGGCTCAACAAGAATTTATTAACATTAGACTTGAAAACGACCATGTTGTAATTATCTGGGAGGCAGCCCCGTGGTATTGTTTTCCACAGGTGGATAGTTCTAAGAAATAAATTTTGCTCATGGAAGTTTCGTTTAATTAAAAGTACGTATAGAGAGAAAATGAAATTATTGCCATTGGTTGAAGCCAGAGGAGTTCTTTTTCAGGATGTTTTAGAAGGAGGAACCATATATTAGAGCTTAGTTGAGCACCTTGCATAAAAATAACGATAGAGCAAAAAAAAACTAGCAACATTTCTTCTTTGGGGCAGTGAGTTTACGGAAGAGACGAGGACATTTCCGTCTAGATTTCGAAGACGGTCGGTGATTCTGTATTACAGGGCCGAAAGCCTTTTTTCTCTCTTTCATTTTGAAGTGTCAAATTTCATGAAGATATGATTCAAAGTGTTCACCCAAGGATTATCTTCAAAGGGATTTTACGGTTATGCTTTTTAATTAATCTAAAGTAAAGTAAAATAATATATACGTAAACGGATTATTTAGAAATCAAACAACCACAACGCTGTATGGTATTCGTTACTAATAAAAAGTAAACAGATTAATTGAAATCAATTACGCACCTGAACTTAATCTGTGCGCTTGCAAGACGTCTTTTATTTTGGCATTATCTCTGGTTAAATATAAAACAATTTTTATATTCAGAGCGTTGAAATCATTTTTTTGATAAATCTTAGGATAACACTTTGAATTATCCCCCAGTCTCTTTAAAATTAAAGATAACAATTTTATGTCGGCCCTGTTGAGGTTAATACTGACAATCGGTCCATAACATATCATATCAATATATAATATTATATTTGTATATATAAAATTATATATATATATATATATATATATATATATATATATATATATATATATATATATATATATATATATATATGATCCAGATAAAGTATATATTCACGGGATAAAAGTCTAAACAATTTGCACAGGTCTAATACAATAGTGTTCAATAGTGAAAAAATCTATTCATGTCATTTTTATTAATACAGACATTTACAGAATTCCGCTACACTAGCATTTCGATGTTTCTATCTTTAGTTATTCAAAAACAAAAGATTTACTCAGGCAGAAAAAGTTTGATCTTTAACTTAGGTATATATATATATATATATATATATATATATATATATATATATGGGAATAGAAGGATGAAGGTAATCCGACGTGATGGTAAAATGAAAAAGGAAAACCAAAAACTGGATGTTTTTTTATGTGTACATCAACGTTTCGTCTTTATTTATAAGACTTCATCAGGATGATGATATAGGGAAAAGATATCATGCAAGCACGGATACATGTAGGGTAGACATGTTGGGAAGAAAAATAAAATAAAATGAAAAATAATGGCAGCGTCTAGCAGGACGTCCGTACTTGTTAGAGAATGAAAAATGAGTGGGAGAAAAAGGGGAAGGGTGGAGGGAGCAAGGACTACTGTGGCTGGCGATGAGAGAAAGAGGTGGGGGATGAGCAGGGGTAAAATGGATGGCAGAGAGAGATCGGAGGAAAAGGGGGAGGGGGTGTTTGCATACACCCCACACACACAAACATTCCAACTCACTCTTCCCCTTCAATCTCGACCACAGCCATCTGGTCAAATACCCCCTCCCCCTTTTCCTCCAATCTCTCTCTGCCATCCATTTTACCCCTGCTCATCCCCCACCTCTTTCTCTCATCGCCAGCCACAGTAGTCCTTGCTCCCTCCACCCTTCCCCTTTTTCTCCCACTCATTTTTCATTCTCTAACAAGTACGGACGTCCTGCTAGACGCTGCCATTATTTTTCATTTTATTTTATTTTTCTTCCCAACATGTCTACCCTACATGTATCCGTGCTTGCATGATATCTTTTCCCTATATCATCATCCTGATGAAGTCTTATAAATAAAGACGAAACGTTGATGTACACATAAAAAAACATCCAGTTTTTGGTTTTCCTTTTTCATTTTACCATATATATATATATATATATATATATATATATATATATATATATATATATATATATATATATATATATATATTGAAAAAAGTAAAAACAAAATTAGTATGAATACATAAGTGTAAGATAAGAGTATTTCACCTGAGGAAATAATTAGTTTTAAATAACTAAAGATAGAAACATCAACATGCTAGTGTAGCGGAGTTTTGTACATGTGTGTGTAAATAAAAATATTCAGATATATATATATATATATATATTCTAAAGAATATTTGATAATAATAATCCACTAAAAATTGTTAGAAATCATAGGGGCACTAACTAAAGGAACATATTACAGACTTAGCACTCGTATAAGCCGACATATCACCGGAACATACACTAATAAAATAGGGGAGTCAACTATATAGAAGTAAAACATAGGCATATCGGCTATCGGCAAATGACAGTACAACGTTACCCCCTAGTATGTTGTGTTCGCTTTCCCAGCACCCGCCAATTTGCTGCACATGTCGGATCAGTACAAGAGGTAAATGTTGCGCCTTATTCGGATCACCAAAATATATCTACACCTTACAAAGAGGGGGCACATTTTGAGTGAAACATCCACACCAGGTTGTATCACATGAGTAATAAGTCGACATCGGTGGTCGTACATGGCACGTCTCGGCACGTGGAAAACGTTACCCATCGTCTCATTAAAGCACAGGTACTAGACAGAAACAGCAGTTAAACATCATCAGCGACTCATGAAGTGAAAGAATCAGATTCAAATGAAAGAAGTAGTTGTTCCACATCTGAAGTTAGGGAGAGACCTGACCTAATTTAGTTGAGCTGCCTTATTACGCTGCCAATTCAGATTCTGGTACATCTCACCCTTCGATCAGAGAGAGGGAAATAATTGTTTCACTAGAAAGGAGTACAAGGTTAAAACTACTAGCTTACAACTGTAACTGTTGTGACCATACCATCATGGAGGAGTGTGACAATAAAGTGAAAAATTCACCATAGACAATGTAATGATTCACATGAATTACATGCTTATCTTCTAGAGTAAAAAAAGTATTCTCTTCACACTTATAGAGTTTTATCGTTGAGACTGATCTGCACAATTGAATTAATAATTTACATGTCTGAAAATAAAGTTGCTCAAATATAGGACGAATTTAAAGCAGAGTTGCTTTTCAAATAGCAGAGAGAAGAGTAGAGATAAAGTTGTGGTGATTAAAATCTGTTTGAAAATTGGCTTGATTTTGTAACCTGTTTTACTTACGGTGAGATAGGTTTTAAGTAGGAAAAATTAGTTCTTTTTACAATGGGTTAGCCATTAATCTTTCGAATCTACCACGTTTTGTGCACATGCTCGTATTCATACGCTAGATTAAAAAAAGCTGATTGATTGTAAACAAGAGAAATGACGTTCTATATTGGATCGCTTATCTACAAAATAATTTTAAATTACGTTATAATTTTCTGTAGAGTGACACTTATGAAATGCCAGCAGAATTAATCTAAAGAAATTCAGATTGTTCTTATGTTTACAACGCTAAGTACGTAGTTTCCATCGTTCAGTTGATAGTTGTTTGCCCACAAAAGCATCTATGCTATAAGTGACTTTCAATAGGTTTCGTCTTAAACTCAACTTTGGTTTCCACAAACCACTTCCTCCCAGATTTCCATTGCGCACTTAGCCAAACTTGATAAGCTTGCAATAACCCCATCTCATGTCCGGGACATCATATGTGTCTGATCTTATGCCAGTAATAGTAATAAATGTTCTACCCAACTCGTCATATGCCCTCACCAAACTCTACAACAAATGCGCTGCCGAATTGTGGTCCCTGATAGCTGTAACATTGTTTACAAGAATTTTAGAGATAGAACTGACCATCAGAAGTATATAAGCTTCAGTCCCTGTCCCATAGCCGGAGTGTTGTATAATTGTGGTTGTTTTAAAAGTACGTCAATAGAATGTACTCCTATGAACTTGATGCTCTTGTGTCCCCTCAACCAACTCGAAAATCAGCTAAATCTCACTTATTCACTGTTGAGACCCCTAGAGGCCGGAGAGACTTCTACTCCAATAGCTTCTTTCTCCAAGCTGCCAGCCTTTGGAACTCACGCCCTGCTCTCTGTTTTCTTGACTGTACCGACATGCTGTAATTAAAAACTCATGTGAACAGCCATCTCGCTGCACAGCTCCCAATTTTAGATTCCCCCTAAACTTTCACCCAAATTCTAAGTAGCACCTGTGTTTAGGTTTTAACACATTGAAGCTTAAAAGTGGTTGTGATATTTTTAGAAGAACTGTTAACAAGTGTATTGTGTTCGTCTATAGTATCACGTAAATAGCTGAAATGTATCAAGGTCCAGTAGCTCTTTATTAATCCGTGATCTAACGAAAATGGTCAAACTGTTGATTGTGTGTCCAGAAAAAAATGGGCCTTCATTTATGAAGGAATTTCGAAAAGATATCTACTTTAAAGGACCGTGCCATCAATTAGTATTGATACATTTACCCTAATCCTTGGTTTAGAAAAAGTCGGGAGTACAACGTTTCTTTTGTCGACTAAGAATGAATTTAAAAAGTCTCCAAAACAACGAAAGATTGCAGAAACAAACAAATTGAATTAGAGTTTTTGAATTCAACTGAATTGATACAGTGATTTATTGAATTATTCCCCATTCTGCGGCATATACTACACCATGAAATAAATGCATTAGATGTAATCGAAATTCTCACGTTAAACTCCAGTGTAAAGAAAAGTTCTGCATTTTACAAAGTCGTTTAATATGAGCAACATCTTCAACAAACACACTCAGCATTTTGGAAAATTTTCTCAACAAGACAGAAAAAATGTGGCGGATGGACATGCATATTCAATCCAATAAGAATTCTAATATGACTGTTTTATGAAGCAAATAACTATTCCTTATATTCGGAGTTAATACAGTTTGACTGTATGATTGCGTCCTCTATATATAACATTACATTTTCAAATTACTTTACAAAGTATTTGCATTGCGGTATTTTTATGTAGAGAATTGACTTGATTACATCTGCAAACGGTGGACTTTCATAGAATTTAATTTTGATAGTCGCTGAAATATCATTTTAAAAGAGTCTTCATGGCAGAAAGTTATTGATGCGAATGAAGTTGTTGCACTTTATAAAAGAATAATCATGTGTATGATTCATGGTATCATAATAGCAATAGATTCAACATAAATGTAACGGCTAATGTTAGAGAGTGCCACGAAAGCGGTTGAATCAAAAATAAATTAAGAAAAATATACTTGATATTACAATAATTTTATATAAAAAGCTAGTATTAGTTTGGGTCGTCTCTCTTTGTTTATAATCGTTTACTTTTAAACGCTTCGGGTTTGTATTCTAGTTACAAGAAATACCGTCATGATTCAGTTATTTTCCTCTTTTCATTAAAGCACTATTGAGGCTTGATATATATTCTCGTGATCGTATAGACATTTCAACTTTTTTAAATTGATAATATTACAGTAAGCAATAGCAAATTAAAATAATACGTTCGGGCTTAATTTTTTGTTAAGAATGTAGTAGATTTAAATGATAGAAAATGTGAGTATCATGAAGCTACATCTTGAGATTGAGCGCTTATTTTGTATAACAGTTTTTCGATAGCACACATTAACATTACACTTATATGATAACTGTATATAATAATTATGTTTTAAGTCTCAGGTTTAAAAATGATCCATTCGAAAATAGATTGTCTATCTATCGAGTAAAATGGTATACAGTTTTAGGGATTCTTCGTATAACATAGCGGACGAATTTTTGACGCATGAAACCATGACCGTCGCGTCGTGTGACCGTAGAAAGCAATATGTGTGACGAACCCAGTAACTGCAAATGTAAAGGTTGTTTGTCTCGTCCCGAGAAATGATGAGGGTATTGAATAAAAAACACCGAATAAAAACAGCATTAGCGACCCATTACTGGGAACTCGAAGAAAGCGGACGCTCGCCAATAATCAAGTAGAAAATAGTACAACAAACCAATAGATGTAAGCATTTAGATGACACGTGTAGATTATGTGTGAATGAGAAGTTTGAAATCAAAAGCTTTTAAGATCCCCAAATCTATTGAACTGTAGAAGTGAAATAGCAAAGAACTGCATACACACATGAACATTTACTTTAGGATGATAATAGATCATAAAATAAAATAATTGAATAAAAACAACAAAACTAAACAAAAAAAAATTTAAAAACATAAAACAGCAACAAATTACAAAAATTAAAAATAAAACTATTCCACGCACGTGTAAAAATTAGGTCACTAGTTAATTTGAAACATTACAAATTAAGCGTATCAGCCGAATAAAAAAACTAAACGAAAAAGATGTCAAGTACAGGTCAGCCGAAATTTTGTTTAGAAAAGCCCTGCCATTGGCTAATGAAAACATAAACATGTGGGAGAGAATGAGAATCAATCCAAGCTGGACTAAATACTACGTTAATGCATTTATCTCACGCATCCTTACGAGAATAAAACGCCGACGCGTCTGTTTTGTTTAATTCCTATAAATATTTTTTCATAACTTACTACGTAGTTCAACTCACGCATCGATGATAGTTTAAGTAATTACTAAAAATCGATACATATATATTATATCTCCTTATAATATTATAAGTGGATACATGAAATAATATATATATATATATATATATATATATATATATATATATATATATATATCTATATACTACTAAAAGTCTATGGGTCTTGTATGTTTGCAATCAGCTTTCAGCTTTCCGGTTTTCAACATCCGGTTGCGCATGCGTAAATAGCATCGTCTTTCAATCTGTTAATCCAATTCCGTTGAACTCTTCTTATTAACGAACGCATGAAATTTTTCATTCTGGAAATGTTTATATCGCTTTAAATATAAAACAATTACATTTAATTTCATCAAATAGTTTTTTTGTTTTCTCCACGGCTAAAAACATTCAACGGCAGGACTTTGTAAAGTCTGTCGCAGTTTCAAAAAAGCTCCACCCTTTTAAAAAACAAAAACAAACAAACAAAACAACAACAATCATTATTAATATCAATAGCGGCGGTGACGAAACCACCTCCCACTTTTCCTCACACAGATTTCACCACTCCTACTCCCTCTGTTTTCGTTACGTACGCGAGACAGCCGGTTTTACCCCCTTCCTTTCTCACCTGTTCAGTGCATATTTACCTATAAGTATGGCCAACCACTTATAATTCAGTAACTATAATTAAAAAAAAAAACAATTATAATAAACAGAACGACGCATAGAAATCTATCTATATTCTTTTTTAAACAATTACATTTAATTTCATCAAATAGTTTTTTTGTTTTCTCCACAAGTGTCACGCACATACATGAATTCCATAGCTAATATAACAAACTGACCCAACGGGTCACGGGTGGTCTAGTATATATATATATTGTTGTACGTCCTGCTTGTATTTTGTTTGCTTCTTTATCTACGAACTCTTACATTTTAGTGCTGTATAGATAGATATATTTTCGATATACTGAGATCCTCTCCACCCGAATCAATGTATAATATATTTTTCGATGAGTATATTATGTAATATGGTGTTTGGCCTCACGACAGGGTTTCATGGGGTTCCACATTTATTCTTAGGTAACGGAGAGTAGAAAGTGGACCTTGGGTTTACTCTCGTTAATCTCGCTTTCTTGATTTTGTCTTTTAGTCCTTACATTTCATTTACGATGTGTCTGACAAAGGGGGAGAATTGCTGTTTTCAGAGTAGGAATCTATCCATCTAACACTTATCCTTTGCTAGTTTTTGACTTTGAAGTAGTTTTTTAGCTCCTTACATCAAGTGGATTAATGCTTAATCTGGAGCGATTTCCATGTAATTTTTTTTATAGATTTCGTACAGATATAAAACGTAGATACATATAACAAGTATGAATTAAAATAATAACTAATGATAATAATTAATATATTATTATCATTAATATTATTATAATTGATTGTTATTTGTCGTAGGTAGTGGTGGTGGTGGTGGTGGTGGTGGTGGTGGTTGTTGTTGTGGTGACGATGACGATGACGATAATTATGATGACGACCACGGCGGCGACGGCGATGGCGATGGCGCTAAATAAATGAAATGAATTGCTTCCTTCTGAGGAAACCTTTAGAAATAAAAACGTCGTGCTTTCTACTCGCATGAGAAATATGTCCACTTTTTACACTAATGAATCACCACATACCAAGGCCAATCAAGCCAATAATGAGATTTTTAGTTGGATCATGAAACATACTATGAGCAGATTGTTTACGATAGGTTGGATTGACAGAACGTGATTACTTAAGACGACAACTAACCCAGTATTTGTAAACATTGGATTTTCGAACGGACATGTCGTAGTTCTGCGGAAAGTAAGCCCGCGATATTTTATTCAACCGATGGGAAGCTTCGGGGTAGAAAATTTGCATCCGGAAGTTCCGTTAAGTTTTAGGAAGAAGAGAAAATATATTTGAAGTGGTTGTAGCTAAACGAGTTTTTGCTGTGGGTGTTTTACATGAAGACTAGAAATCGGAGCTCAATAAAGCACCTCCATTGAAATAACGATAGATTAGAGAGACACTAGAAACGTCTCTTCTGTGAGAAAGAGACTATAGTAACTAGAAGATGGTACACTGTCAAGGTAAAAAAAGAATGCTCTAAGCGACACCTCCCCATATATGACAGCACTGTTTCGTCTTACGATTATTCGGTGTCAGTTATTTTCGTAAGTGGTAGAATTATCCAACAATTTTACAGCCACTTTAGCAGCAGATTTAATATAAGCCTTCCATTTTTAGACTTAGGTGAAAGTAAGTCCTCAGGGCTTTCTTAAAATAATTCTTACAAAGATTAAGGTGAAAAATAAGTTTGTACATGGATTTAAAAATTTACGCAAACATAAGTATTTTGTCAGTTTAAATTATACAGGAAACATCACAAATAATCAACTCAGTCATAATCATATTTAAATATAGTGAAAACAAGTAAAAATACAAATACAAATGGGGAGGACAATAGTCTGAAGATAAACCAATTTATTAATTTATTACTCGTCGTCTAACTAACAACAACAAAGCACTTAATAATGTATTAAAATTATAATTAAATTAGAAGAAGTCTACTTGGCGAGGGACTGCAATTCTGAAATTAGCAAGCATTGTTTATCATGAAAAAAAGTCTCCCATTATTTTAGACCGCTTAGAATTTGGCGGAATTTTTAAAATGTTACTTGTTTGCACACGTCAATATCAGTCATGCAGAAAATATGCTAAGAATTAATTCCAGCCTTAGACTTTTCTTTTTAAACATTTAGTTTAGAAGGTTAGCACTTGAAAAATAATAATAAACTATGCAAACGAATATTTATAAAATACTTTTTGTAAAGATGTACTTCTACAGAATTTTAACCTAACTAAACCGATTTTTGTCGAACTAAAATAAAACTTATGTTATGTCAGGTTAGTGTTAGGTTAGGGTTAAGATAAAAAAAAAACAGTTTGATTCAAATTCTTTAGAATGGCCGCAAATATGTACAACCTAAATAAATAATTCCAAGTATAAATAAATTGTATTTAGTTATTTGCAATGAAAATAAATTTCACTTACAAAAAACTGTTTGATTTTCTTATGTCTTAATGATTACACAAGATTCTTCAGAATAAAGTATTAATTCTTGAAAACAAGTTATTAATTGCCCATAAAACAAACATCCGACCTCAAATATAATGGGTAACTGTTTTTTGATAAACACCGCTAACAACTGTCCGATTTCCAAATAAGAAACCGTTTTTAAGTTGACTCTCTCTATTGTACAAAGCTATTTGTACATGTGGTGTAGGCATATGCGCATGCGTGTGAGTTTACTATGACAACGTCGGAATAAGTGCCTTAAAAATAAAGCCTATAATCTACTTCATCTCTCCCAATGATCACTCATGCCGTATGTCATGAATGAAAGTAGAAGCTCATATACTTAGGAAACATATAACTTCATACTGTATCTTTTTATTTTTTAATTGGAACATCAGTTGAAAGTACATGTCAAAAGTCACATGCAGAAAACATGATAAAAAGGTTTTATACAACTAATAAATAAGTAGCTATTAGTGGAGCACATAAGTTTTTTCTCAAGTACGTGTACTTTGTCCAGGATCTATGATTTAGAAAGTATTTTTGTTAACTCAAACTTCTATGGGCAACGACCATTTGTGTAGTATTTACTCAATTCATTTTAATTCCATATGTCACGATCCCATTAGATATAATTTTTAGTAAAAAAAAAGATTGTTTCCAGTATTCAATCAATATACAAACAAGGTCGCTATGACACCACCTAAGCTAAAGCAAGTACAGGCTTAGTACCTAAAATCTTTGTTCGTAGGAATGTGTTGACCCCGTGGACAATTTGAACACACCGCACATACTGGATATCCCGAATAAAATAGTGGAATAAAGCCTGGATTCCATATTTCATATCACAACAGAGGTATGTAAAGCGTTAAGAAGATGTCGGCTGTCACAGTGGCAAAAATCCGGTAGATGAGAAAGAGCGCACCACGGAACTTAGTTTTCGGCTGAATGCATTGTCAAAAAAGGAGAAATTGAACACAACACACTAGTCCTTTGGTAGCGTTCTCCCCTCCAAACCGAATCGGATAGGTTCGATATCAAGTGGCATGTTGGATGAATACCTGACTGGAAATAAGGTTGCATTTATCGTCATTGCGAAGGAAATCTTACAAGTTAAACCATCTCCAAGTTTGATGGAGGCATATACGGACATCATGGAAGCTACTTCGGGGTGGGCAGGGGCGCAGGGGGAGGGGTAATGATTTTCACGTTATCGGCAAAAAAGAACCTTCCTGAAAATGCGTTGTTGCAGATCATAGACAGATCACGAGGGACAAAAACGTGCCAAGCACCGATCCTTGGTGGACGCAAGAAACACCAGAGAGAATATTGCTGACTGGCAATAGCTTTAACTCGAGTTTTCCAGGCGAAAGTTAACGCGTAGCTAATGTAAATACGTGTGTCTATCAAAGGCGGCGTTTCAAATATATGTTAAATGGTCAGCTGCATTTCGGTTGCTTGCATTTTTGCCAAACACAAACAGTGTAAATGAATGAGGTATCGGTGCTTTATTGTCATTTATATGTTATGTAGTTTTATTAAAGGGTATCTCTATACCTGCTGGATTCAGATAAGACAAAACAACAATGTCGGTGAATCTTTAAGAGGTTAAACACGAAGGGGTTTTCTGATTGAAAGTCTCCAAGCATTGGCATAAAACTCTTGCGATTAAATACCTTTGCGATACTTAGCTAAGACCGGATCAAAGGTCAATAAGAATCATGGCGAAATGCATGCGTCTATTCCCGTTTATCTTTTAGATCACTATTAAATAGGATCTAACAGGTGAGAATAAACAGGGAATAGTTCTAGAATAAAGGGAATGAAAAGAATGATGAATGTATTAAGAACTAACGAATAGTGCTGGAATAAAAGGATTGACAATGTATTAAGAACTAACGAATAGTTCTGGAATAAAGGGATGAAGAATGTATTAAGAACTAACGAATAGTTCTGGAATAAAATGATTGGGAATGTATTAAGAACTAATGAATAGTTCTGGAATAAAAGGATGGACAATGTATTGAGAACGAACGAATAGTTCTGAAATAAAGGGATATAGAATGTATTAAGAACTAATGCATAGTTCTGGAATAAAATGATGGATATTGTATTAAGCACTAACGAATAGTTCTGGAATAAAGGGATGGAGAATTTATTAAGAACTAATGAATAGTTCTTTTTTTTAACATAGTTCACCCCAAACAAGGCAGGACGCTACTGTAGACGTAAGGGGCTACTGAGAAAAAAGAAGAGGGGAGAAGGTAGGGGGCAGTCAACCTAGATTAGGATCTGTGCAGCGAGATGTCTGTTTACATTAGTTTTAAACTTATGCATGTCTGTACTGTCGGGGAAACAGGGGGCAGGAAGGGAGTTCCAGAGGCCAGCAACACGAGGAAAGAAGTTATTATAAGAAAAATAAGTAACTGACGCTGTGATGTAGAGTCAATCTAAAGCACATATAGTCTTGGTCATCTGATTCTAACCTATGTTCTCTAGTCAGGGGGGGGGGGTTCTGAACATAAACTCCTGGCCCGTGCATACGGTAGAGTGGGAGGTAGTCAGTCATGTCAAAGTGGTGAGAGAAGATTGAGGATTGAAGGTTAGTTTAACTTAGAGCTAGGATATCCGCGGAGTTTTTCAGGAGGAAGATTTCTACGTCGTTGAAGTTGGTTCTAAATCCCCGGATATTTGTGAAGGAGAGCCTCAAGGGCGGAGGTGAGAGTGTTTTTTGTTGGGTGTCTAGTTTAGGTTTGCTTTTATTTTTTGTAATGACATGTTTGTTTTGATTATATAGTGGGTTGGCACAGAGTGGGTACTTGTTTGGTGCCAATAAGCTCACACAACAAGTCCATTAATCACGACCTGGTCCATGGGGGTTGTGGCCTCGAGAAAGCTTAACCGGAGATAATTGTAGGGTCCCTTTCAATGCGCGACATGGCACATACAACTACCCACGGTATTATGCAACTGATGATAGAGCAGCCGTTCCTTGCGCTACCCAAGAGTTTGGGCTCCTTCCTATCAGTCGGAAACAGCAGCCAGACAAGCTGTCACACCTGTACCCTCAACCTGTCGGAACAGTAGAGACCTAGACTGGTCATGTAAGACTTAGTGACGAGAAAATGTTCCCCAAGTTGTCCAAATAGAGAGAAAGAGAACGGCATTCATTGTCCTAGTAAGGAAACAAGGCGAGGCACTGAATTTGTTGAGGGGTCCCTGTGCTGTTACCTCTGCGCCTGACTAATAAACAAAGGAGTGCAAGGGCCGGCGATAGGCAGAACCTACCTACTCCTTAACCATTGTACGTTTTTAAACCGGATATTTTGTTCGAGATTCCAACTCTAGAAAGGTTGTCGATCAAGACTAAGGAGGCCACCCTTCCCAACGGTTTACTGCCACGGGGTAAATAGCTGGTAGCAGGGTATTTTTGTCAGAGATTTCATTCTCTTAGATAGATAGCCTTACAAGGTCTTACGGGTCTAACACTCTGAGAGGGGTAAAAATAGCCCGCGCCCGTTTACTAGTCGGGTATTTCCTGGCCCCCGCAGGTTAAAAAATTAAATTAAATAAAATAAAATAAAAATAGACATAAAAATAAAATGGACAATGTATTAAGAAAAAACGAATAGTTCTGGCATAAAGGGATGAAAATGTATTAAGAACTAATGAATAGTTCTTGAATAAAATGATGGGGAATGTAATAAGAACTAATGAATAGTTCTGGAATAAAAGGATGGAGAATGTATTAAGAACTAACGACCAAGTCTGGAATAAAAGGATGGAGAATGTATTACAAACTAATGAATAGTTCTAGAAATAAAGGGGTGGAGAATGTATTAATAACTAACGAATAGTTCTGGAGTAAAGAGATGATGAATGTATTAAGAACTAATGAATAGTTATAACATAAAAAAATGGACAATGTATTAAGAACTAATGAATAGTTCTGGAATAAAATGATAGAGAATGTATTTAGAACTAATGAATAGTTCTGGAATAAAGAGATGGAAAATATATTAAGACCTAATGAATAATTCTGGAACAAAATGATGGAGAATGTATTAAGAAATAATAAATAGTTCTGGAATAAAAAGATGGGCAATGTATTAAGAACTAATGAATAATTCTGGAATAAATAGATAGATACTGTATTAAGAACTAAAGAATAGATCTGGAATAAAAGGATGGACAATGTATTAGCACTAACGAATAGTTCTGGAATAAAATGATATAGAATATATTAAGAACTAATGACTAGTTTCTGGAATAAAATGATGAAAAATATATTAAGAACTAATGGATAGTTCTGGAATAAAAAGGATAGACAATGTATAAGAACTAACGAATAGTTCTGGAATAAAGGGATTGAGGAATGTATTAAGAACTAATTAATAGTTCTGTAATAAAATGATGGATAATGTATTAAGAACTAATGAATGGTTCTGGAATAAAAGGATGGAGAATGTATTAAGAACTAACGAATAGTTCTAGAAATTAAGGGATGGAAGAATGTATTAATAACTAACGAATAGTTCTGGAGTAAAGAGATGATGAATGTATCAAGAACTAATGAATAGTTATAACATAACAAGATGGACAATGTATTAAGAACTAATGAATAGTTCTGCAGAAAATGATGGAGAATGTATTAAGAACTTATGAATAGTTCTGGAATAAAGAGATGGAAAATATATTAAGACTTAATGAATAGTTCTGGAACAAAATGATGGAGAATGTATTAAGAACTAATAAATATTTCTGGAATAAAAAGATGGGCAATGTATTAAGAACTAAAAAATAGTTCTGGAATAAAAGGATAGACAAAGTATTAGAACTAACGAATAGTTCTGGAATAAAATGATGGAGAATATATTAAGAAGTAATGAATAGTTCTGGAATAAAATGATGAAAAATGTATTAAGAACTAATGGATAGTTCTGGAATAAAGGGATTGAGGAATGTATAAAGAACTAATTAATAGTTCTGGTATAAAATGATTGATAATGTATTAAGAACTAATGAATGGTTCTGGAATAAAAGGATGGAGAATGTATTAAGAACTAACGAATAGAAGTGCAATAAATGGATGGAGAATGTAATTAGAACAAACGAATAGTTCTGGAATAAAGGAATAGAGAATGTATTAAGAAATTACGAATAGTTCTGGAATAAAGAGATGAAGTATTTATTTAGAACTAATGAATAGTTCTGGAATAAAATGATGGAGAATGTATTAAGAACTAATCAATAGTTCTGGAATAAAAGGATAGAGAATGTATTAAGATATACGAATAGTTCTATAATAAAATGATGGATAATGTATTAAGAACTAATGTATAGTTCTGGAATAAAAGGATGGACAAAGTATTAAGAACTAACGAATAGTTCTGGAATATAAAAATAGAGAATGTATTAACCACTAATGAATAGTTCTTGAATAAAAGGCATGTAGAATGTATTAAGAACCAACGAATAGTGCTGGAATAAAATGATTGGGAATGTATTAAGAACTAATGAATAGTTCTGGAATAAAAGGATTGACAATGTATTAAGAACGAACGAATAGTTCTGAAATAAAGGTATATAGAATGTATAAAGAAATTACGAATAGTTCTGGAATAGAGAGATGAAGTATTTATTAAGAATTATTTAATAGTTCTTAAATAAAATGATGGGGAATGTATTAAGAACTAATTAATAGTTCTGAGATAAAATGATAGAGAATGTATTAAGATATACGAATAGTTCTATAATAAAATGATGGAGAATGTAATCAGAACTAATGAATAGTTCTGGAATAAAAGGATGGAGAATGTATTAAGAACTAATGAATAGTTCGGAAATAAAAAGATGAAGAATGTATTAAGAACTAATGAATAGTTCAGGAATAAAATGATGGAGAATGTATTAAGAACTAACGAATAGTTCTGGAATAAAAAGATTGAAAATGTATAAAGAACTAACGAATAGTTCTGGAATAAATGGATGAGGAATGTATTAAGAAGTAATAAATATTTCTGGAATAAAATGATGGAGAATGTATTAAGAACTAATGAATAGTTCTGGAATAAAAGGATGAAGAATGTATTAAGAACTAATGAATAGTTCTGGAATAAATGGATGGAAAATGTATTAAGAACTAACGAATAGTTCTTGAATGAAATGATGGAGAATGTATTAAGAACTAATGAATAGTTCTGAAATAAAAAGATGGAAAATGTATTAAGAACTAATGAATAGTTCTGGAATAAAGGGATGAAGAATGTATTAAGAACTAAGGAATGATTCTGGAATAAAATAATGGAGACTGTATTAAGAACTAATGAATAGTTCTGGAATAAAAGAATGGAAAATGTATTAAGAACTAATGAATAGTTCTGGAATAAAAGGATGGAAAATGTATTAAGAACTAATGAATAGTTCTGGAATAAAATGATGGAGAATGTATTAAGAACTAATGAATGGCCGTGGAATAAAAAGATGAAGAATGTATTAAGAACTAATGAATAACTCTAGAATAAAAGGATGGAGAATGTATTAAGAACTAACAAATAGTTCTGGAATAAAGGAATGGAGATATTTTAAAGATATAATTAATAGTTCTTGTAATAAAAGGATTGAGAATTTATTAAGAACTAACTAATAGTTATGGAATAAAGGGATGGAGAATGTATTAAGAACTAATGAATAGTTCAGGAATAAAAAGATGGAGAAAGTATTAAGACTTAATGAATAATTCTGGAATATAAGGATGGACAATGTCTTAAGAACTAATTAATAACTCTGGAATAAAAGGATGGAGAATTTATTAAGAACTAACGAATAGTTCTGGAATAAAGGGATGGAGAATTTTTTAAGAACTAATGAATGGTTCTGTAATAAAGATATGGAGAATGTATTAAGAACTAACGAATAGTGCTGGAATAAAGAGATGGAGAATGCATTAAGAACTAATGAATAGTTCAAGAATAAAGGGGTGGAGAATGTATTAAGAACTAACGAATAGTTCTGGAATAAAGGGATGGAGAATGTATTAAGAACTAATGAATAGTTCTGGAAAAAGGCAATAACGGGATGGATAATATATTAAGAACCAAAGTATCTTCAGCTAAAGACTGTTGGTTTTACTTACTATACAGGGCAGTACATTTACATATCATCTCCAATTAAACCGACAACATACATAACAATACTCAAAAAGAAACTGGTTATCTAAATAGTTTACTAGTTGAATCTTATTAAATATTATTGTCGAATTGTACACCTGGAGCGTATTCAACGGTTGGAAACCATGAGTGTGTCGGAATTCTCCAGGCTTACTAAATATTATGGCTTCAATGACTAAATATATCCTCACTTTAGCACAGAAAGGGCAGAGGACCTGCTTCTGGAACACAACATGATCAACGGGAATGTAAATCTACTGTTAAAGGAGTATTCTCACCCTAACAAATAGTCACGGTCTCCTCGTATAACACAGAAGATGTACCGTCGTCGCAACAGATGAAATGCAGCATTCTCTGTCCGTGTTTGTGCTCACTATAAACACCTGCGAGATAAGATCGTGATGATGCCTATTATATCCAGGTTTACAGTCGATTTAGACAAACATTAAGACGATATATAGATACTATATTTTCTCATTGTCATTTTACATGACTTGCTGTACTTTGCGATTTTTTAACAAACGATTGATCAATTGATATGAGAATGTTACCTATTTTTTATGGTTGGGTGAGTTGTTCAAAAAATGTAACATTCATTTTCGTAATTGTTCTTATTCTAGTATCTTAATACAGAAAGGCTCTATCTGTTGTTCCTTTACAATAATAATTTACTTTTAAATATATATTTTAATGCACAAATCACTCAAGATTAAATACTTATCAGACTGGTTGCTTAATGGTGAAACCCTAAACATTTTTCATGTGGTTGATTATTGTTTATCATATACGGTTGACAGAAAATGAAAACGGTTAAAATATCAATGTATCCCAATCTACAGAACATGTAATCAGACCATAATGAGCTCGACAGAAAAATGTGCAATCTATTTCTAAAAAAAACATCTTTTTGGAGAATTTCTCAGTAGCCACATTTTAGTCTTTGTAATTTCAATTAATAAAAGGGGTTTTATTCTGTCGTACTCACATTTCCATTCAAAATTACAGAAACAAAGCATTGCTATGCACAAGCTTGTTGGGTTAGGTTAAGGTTGCGTGTGTAGATCAGTGTTCATGTACATAACCATATACAGGTGTGCAGAGGTACTAACGCTTATATTTTATGCATATATATATATACATACATATATATATACATACATATACATATACATATATAGTTTCATGCATTAAATAATAAGCGTACATTAGTTATTCGTAATATTTTACTGCATTTACGCGCCAAATCGAGTCTCCAGAAAAAAATTAATATATTAAGGCCTTTAAATATGTGGATTTTTATTAAAATCTATAAAATTCTGAGAATTTCATTAACACACTTATCATGTCGATATTGAAAGGCTATTTCTCTACTATCTATCTATGTATCTCTCTCTTTCTCTCTCTCTATATAAATATACCCCTTTCTCTCTATCTTTCTCTCTTTTTCTCACTCTCTCTTTCCCTCCATATATATATATATATATATATATATATATATATATATATATATATATATATATATATATATATATATAGAGAGAGAGAGAGAGAGAGAGAGAGAGAGAGAGAGAGAGAAGAAATAAACCATGCCAACATTCTAGTCATTCCCGTTATAATGTATTTCCTCTCGTCAGGAAGAAAGTCATCAGACGTGTTGCTATGGCTGGTGGTTTCTGACTAATAAAAGAGACAGACCTCTCACCATTTTAATCAGAGATAAAAACTTTGCTCGTATTGAAGGCGCTGGTTTTAGAAGAAAATCAACCGAAATGTTTTATATATAAAATATCACTGTCTGAAAGGTAATGATAGCTTTTAGGTAAGATATTAATACCTTACCGTCGAAAGAAAACTCCGAAAAAAAAAAAACTCTCAGATAGATGACTCGAAATCTTGTGAAAACTGTTAGAAACAATTATATAAGTAGACCTTCAAGAATTACTGCAGATATTAATGACCACCTGGAGAAAACAGTTTATATAGAATCGTTTGTTGAGAGCAGCATGTTGTACAACGTCAGGAAAGGGGTGCAAAAAGAAAACAAGGAATTACAAAACGTTGCGAAACGTTCAGAGTTGACTAAGAACCTACAGATTCTGTCACACGATTTGTGGGAAAATGTTAATTTCTCGTACAAGTCATTTTTTTTTCATATTAACGACTACTCACCGAGTATACGTGGAGAGGCATCCAAATGAATCATTTGATCCAGCTTACCTTGTTTACAGTGGTATACACGGAGAAAAACAGTGATGATCTTGGAAATTCGATGGCCTGCGGGTTTCTATTCATATATAAATCTATTAAAGTCTGTAATCTGATCAAATTCATCTTATGAGTTGAGGATGCTTTCGTAGGGAATTTTTCAGGATGATAATGCACCAATTCACACAGCTAAAATTAGTACGTAATATAACGAGACATATTCTTGTTTAGTTGAATATCTTATCTGATCAGTTGCTTCTCTAGATCTGATGTCAATATTATTCAAAGGGTATGCTGAATCTTAGAGAAAAAAGTAAGGAATCGAAGACCTCCAGCGTCATCATTACAAGAACTGGGAACTTTTTAGCTTATTAATAGGCGCAACTCTCTCTAAAAATGTCTGTATAACTGAGAATTAAAGCTTTAATTCCTGCCAATGACAGTCATACCCAATATTTGACATTTTAAGGTGTTTCCGTTATCTTATGAAACGCCTGTATATATGTATGCATATATATATATATATATATATATATATATATATATATAGTCTCGGAAGTTTCTCAACCATTAAAACTATATTAAAAAAAACCCAAAAAAAACAAACTTATAGTCCCAAGTCTTCCAGTGGAAAATCACTCATGTAAGTAAATTTATTTTTTACAGTTATTATATTAGTCTATTTCTAACACTATTTTAAGATATCATCAGTTGTTTACCATGAAAAACTGTTTCGGGAATTTAATATATATATTCATTTATATTTATATATATATATATATATATATGTAAGTAAATTTCGCGTACAACAAAATCGTAGGATAAATTTCAAAGGAAACATTTTTTAATGACGGGCGGGTTGAAAAAAAAGAAAATTGCTAAAATTTTCCTTAAGGCCTTATCGTCTGACCCTCTAAAAGAAAACGTAAGAATTATAAATTAAAAACTTAGAAAATCGATTTTCTTAGTTTTTAATTATCATTAAAAGGTCAGACGATAAGGCCTTAAAGAAAATTTTAGCAATTTTCTTTTCTTTTTTTTGCCACCCGCCCGTATCATTGATTAAAAAATGTTTCCTCTGAAATATATATATATATATGTATATATATATATATGTATATATATAAATATATATATATATATATATATATATATATAAATATATATATATACATATTTATATATATATATATTATATATATATATGTTTAAATAGTCATCCGCAGATAGCAGTTTCGCCGTATCACGTCTATTTATTGTACATGCAAGTGGCCGAGATTCACAACCTAAACGTCATAACACTTTCAACTGTGAACAGCAGTGCTAAGTATCTAAACTCTGCACCAGCTCACCTGCTGCTGATAGGTAGATAAATAATTTCACGTATGTAATTTCTTTATTTACGAATTTTCCACGTTTTCGCTGACTTAGAGAACTTCATACTTTCTCGAAAAATATGCTTTAACGCTTAACGAAAATCGTTATTTATCCTGCAATATAGCTACTTGAGAACAAAAGCTTCTCTGTATTTCTTGTATTCCTTGCTGCCAGAGATATGGGAGCGCTTTCTATCACACATTTGTCTGAACGGAGGAATCAACTGAGAAGCTCATCTTTAAATATACACTTGAATAACTTGCAAAGAAGAGGTTTTCACACAAAAAGGAACACTATCCGCTTAAACATTGTAGAATGCTGAGTTAACTGAGACCAATTATCCTAAATATTAGCCAAGCTGGGCTTTTCTTCAATTTTCTTTTTTAAACTTGTTTTTTACGTTCAGTATTTTACGTCTTAATTTACTAATGCAACACCACTTATCAAGGAATAGCACTCGAAATAAGGACGTTTTCACCGTCGAAATCTTATAAATATTATGAAAAAACTGAAAATAATCAAGTGGGTGGATAAAACAAGATATTTTATACTGACGGAATATCCCAAGTTATTATTGACATTAGAATTTTAAAAGACTACGTTGTAGCCCTCAGGAATTTAGTGTTTGTTTGCGCAATGTGCTGCATCACATTATCTGAACCGACATTTGTTGAGTAGATTTCTCCAACGACTGTATACATTCGAAAATAAGCAGTAAAAAATTAGTGCAATGTCAGAGTTTTAAAACTCCTAGTTGCACAACCAAGACTTGAGAACTTAGTCTGCTGTACTAATTAATCAAAGAGGATAAATGAACCAATACTTTTCCCAACATTATTAGTAACTTGCTGTAGTAGTCTTGAAAGAAACCAAACAAAAGAAAAACGTAAATCTCTCAACGGTATAGTGGATTCGAATCATTAAAGATCTCCAACTGATGCCTCAAAATATTTTGTCTACACAGGCTAAGTAGAGAATTGTTAATAACTAACGCCTATATATATATATATATATATATATATATATATATATATATAATTATTTCCACAATCAGACAACGCCGCAGCCCACAACCCATGAAAAGAAACAAACCGGAAGTCTAGGACTTCCGGTTTTCTTCTTTTCATGGGTTGTGGGCTGCGGCGTTGTCTGATTGTGGAAATAATTATATATATCATCTCACATTCAAGAAATCTAATATATATATATATATATATATATATATATATATATATATATAGGATACCCAGGATTCGCAACTTGAGACGCTTTTTATATGAAGCCCCAAATCTTTTCTTGAGCTAAGACGCTATAGACAAGGAACTGTTATAATTATTGCAGACACTCTATGGCATCCTGCCTTTGATTGGCGTTGTGTATGTTTGATTGAGAGATTAATTAAATATATTCCCTACGATATATCCAATATATATATATATATATATATATATATATATATATATATATATACATACAGAGAGAATCAGATACGTAAAGTAAAATGCTTAGACGTAGATGGTATCCTAACTAGACAAAGCACACAACATTTTAAAGCTACATAGATGAGAAGTGAAGTTAATCAAGTTCATCAAATACCAGGAAATATTGCAGGTATTTAACCAGCTCAATTGTTAGGATTATTGATAAACCAGAGCTCACATAAGAAAACGTAGATACAAAATCATGACATATTCACGATTAAGTATACGTTCTAAACATTTAATATTAACAAAGTATTAGTACCTTTCTCAGACAACACTTTTGTTGATGTTTTTTTTATAAATATGTCATAATGTTGTATATATCTAGGAAATTATGAATATAAATAAAGTATATATATATATATATATATATATATATATATATATATATGTATATATATATACAGACAGAGAGAGAGAGATTAGTGAAGTTCATTCAAGAGAAAAATGTATATTTAAAGAAGTAAGGCTACCAACATTTGTAAGAAAAACACTTTTCAACAATGATTTATTATTTCATTATTTTATAATTTTATAATTTTATAATTTTATAACTGGCTTCGAGTTTCCGTGCTGCTCTCTTTAGATATATTTTCTATTCGAAAAACTGTTTTTTTTATTTTTAACAGTTTGGTGTTTCTGCGCATGTGCGCGCGTATGTGTGTGCGTCTCTTGGTCAAAGTTATGTGTTTTACAAGTATATGTGATTCTTAATTTTATCTTTCCGGTTATCTTCGTGCGCAGTGGTTGAGTACATTTTCTTCAAAATGCTTATACGTAAGCTAGTCCGCGAGCATACATGTGTTTGTGCTTTTGTTTATACATACATATATTCACATACACACACATATATATATATATACATACACACTCACACACATACACACATATATATATTATAAATATATATATATATATATATATATATATATATATATATATATATGTGTGTGTGTGTGTGTACAGAGAGAGAGAGAGAGAAAAGAAGAAAAGTTCAGGTATAACAGTTATGTATATATGTGGAATTCGACTTCGGTACTTGGAAACAAAGGATAGATAAGTATATATATATATATATATATATATATATATATATATATATATATATATATAGAGAGAGAGAGAGAGAGAGAGAGAGAGAGAGAGAGAAGAGAGAGAGATATACATACATAGATATATGGTATATTTTCATATTATATGTAATTATTTATTTTGTTGAAAATATTATGTATGTATTGTATATATGTTAGGGTTATTATGAACGCGATAGTAACGAAACTGAAAAATATTACATACTGTTTAATAAATTTTAATTTAAAACGCAGATGAATTTTGTGTCTGTTCTACTATGTATATTCTAACAATGTCCTTAGGAGCAAGATTTTTTGTATAATTTTAAACCAGAATATGAAATGTATCGTGTTGTTCCTTAGCAGATGCTTAATGGCTTGTTAAATTAGTGTTTCATATGTACCATTATTACGAAAAGGCTACTCTAATTCAATTTATTCGGTGTTTATGTTGTATGTAATGAGTTGAAGTATGCAGATTTTATACTGTAAAAGTGTTAGGCACTGCGACTTCTGCGTTTGCAATAGTATTGGACACAAGAAATAGTTGGTCGTTTAGAATTTTTAAAATCGATAAATTTGAATGAAACTATTATTATTTTGTTCGCTTTTAAAAATATGTATATGTAAATGTACTAAATCTCGTATGAAGCAGATTTGGATACGTAGCTGTAAAACGTTATACCTACTAATAGTACTGAGTGAAAGTTTAAATTACCTTAGAGATATGTATATAGGCTCAACTGTGAGTTGAGCACTGTGGTTTCTACTTCGCTTAAAATAAATACGCTATATTAAAAGTACTTGAATACTCTCGGCTATTAATAGCGTAAAAATCGAAACATGTGGGCCTGATCTTATTCCAGTAATAGTAATAAAGAAAGGCTCTGCTGATCTGGCCCCTGTCCTCTCCAAATTTACAAAAAATACCTTGCTGAGTCTTGTTTCCCTGATAGTTGGAAAATTCCCTTTGTGGTACAAGTCTTCAAGACTTCTGGAGATAGAACTGATCTTCTAACCTACCGCACAATCAGTCTACTCCCGATATTTGCTAAAATCTTTGAAACATTAATCAGTCTATCGATAGTCCGGCAGCTAGTTAATGCTAAATTTCTTACTGATCATCAATACGTATTTAGATAAGCACGATCTACTGTAGATATCCTAACGGTCATCTCTGAACGCATATACCATACACTTGACAAGACAGGTGATGCATGGGCGGTAGCACTCGATGCATCCAAGGCCCTTGACAAGGTTTTGCATGAAGGGCTTCTCCTAAAACTACACTCGGATGGTACCACCGGACAAATATTTAATATAATTAAATCCTTCCTAACAAAAAGAAAGATCCAGGCGGTCCTCGATGGCCGTTCATCGAAGCAAAATGACATAAATGCTGGTGTACCCCAGGGATCCATCCTACTGTCCTTGATTTTCATAAATAATCTCCTTGGTGTCATTGAGATTAAGATTGGTATATTAGCTGACGATATCATGTGGGCAAAACCGACGCGCACATAGCTGAGGCAATGGCTGAATACTGAAAAAAATACCTCCAGATTGTAATGGATTGGGGTAAAAAAATGGATGATCACTTTTAATGCCGCAAAGACAAAGCTACTTTTATTTCAATAACTACAAAAAACCCTTTCAACTACCCTACCTGAGAGTTCAACATTCAAACTCCTCGGCCTAACTTTCAAAGATAATATGAATTCGAATAAATACATTGAAGACATTGCCAGGGCTGCTGCAAAGTAGGTAGACTTCCTCTACCGTGCCAGTTAACTACTAACACCTGACATTATCAAATATCTTTACAAAGCCACCATCCGCCCAAGCATGGAGTATTGTTGCCACATCTGAGCTGGGGCATTATCCACTAGTCTCTCCCTCTTAGACAAAGTTTAAAAAAAGAGTCGCCAACTTGATATGTCCATCACTATCCACCAAGCCCTAGCCCCTGTCCCATGGCCGCAATGTTGCTTCCTTTTTCCTGTTTTAAAATTACTTCAATAGATTGTGCTCTGATTAGCTTACTGCTCTGGTACTCCCACGATGTAAATTCACTAGACCAACCCGATAATCTGCCAAATCCCATCCATTTACTGTGGAGGTCCCAGGATTTCGAAGAGCTTTCTACTCCAAAACTTATTTCCACGTGCTGCTGGACTCTGGAACTCCCTCCCCGCTCCCTGATTTCTTGACGGTACTGACATGCAGAAATTTAAAACATGTAAACAGACATCTCGCTGCGCAGCTCCCAATTTAGGTCGACCTCCCCCCCCAAATAAAACGTTCACCTTTTTCTCAGAAACCCCCTACGTCTAAAATGGCGGCTCTCTATTTTGGGGTGAACTATGTTAAAAATAAATAATTGAGTAAATTTTACTACGATATAATTTCTTCAACCTCCAGTAGTGGTTTGAGTGAAGCAGTTTATAGAACACGGGGTAAAAGTGGTCACTGTTTGTAGTGGCAGGCGTTATAGTTTTTAATCTTGATGTGTCATAGACGACCAAACAGATGTCCGTGGATAGTATACATATATATATATATATATATATATATATATATATATATATATTTGAATTATTGCTACTCAGAATTAAATAATTTAGTTTTATTAACAGAGAAAATATAGAACAGTAAATATAATGTCATTAATCCCCCTACGAAATGCATAGATTAAAATGAAAAGAATAACTTTAGTGAACACTATCTACTTTCTACGTGTCAAGAAATAATTAAAAAGCTTAAACGTATCTCCTTATACGAGCAATATCTGAACCAGTTATATATAATTGGATACTTTTTTTTTATTATTAATTTCCGTCACATTTTGTATTTGTTTATATTTTGTTTACTTATTTCTAGGCAAAGAAAAACACAAAATATTCTCGCTCGTAAAGACACTCACACGCTGAGAAATCATCGCACAAAACCGGTAACTGTGTACACCGTTTTAAACTGCTGTGTTGCCACTGGCTCGCGGTAAAAAGCTAATAAACACTTAGAAATCTAGGCACAAAACGCAATTATTGCTACTGCTAAAATGTTATTTATAACATAAACAACAAAGTATAATAGTAGCCCTTTTCCTGCCAAACATGAACTTTCGGGAATCATGTAAATCTCTCTGACAAATGTAAATAAAAAAGCATGTATATTTCTCTGGATAATTGTATATTGAATAAGGCGTACCATAAAATAAGGGAAGAATCCCGCATTTCGATAACTACTGTTACTATTTTATGAGACCAACATTGTAGATAGTTTCTAAAAACCACATTATTCTACCTAATACTAAGATATTCAAGTATCTATAAGAAATAAAAAGTAAATATCTATTGAAAACATATATAATTGGTTATCTGAAAGTTTGCATAGGTTAAGAGATTTAAAATATTTTCTTTTTTATTAATGGTGTAAAGAGGCGACGCTAATATATTTATAAATTAAGAATGATTCTATATCTGTAAAATGTGTACATGGTAAAAGTTATTTTAAAAAAAGTTATTTACAAAAACTGAAGCGAAATGTATGATTGAAAAAAGTCAGAAAAATCAATTAGCTAGTCACAAAAAATATTGATTCATAACATATAGATATATGTATATATTAGTTATAATATTATATATAAATACATATATATATATATATATATATATATTCAAATGGCACTATACATTAGTTAAATCTTCCATCGATACCTTTAATTTTATGTGAACATTGGAAACAAGGTTTGCACTGCTAAGCATATCGAATGAAACCGATTTTTCACTTAGATTGTGTAACAGACGATGATATAAGTTTTACACTTACTAGAGAATCAGGTACATCCGGTATTTTTAGCCTCGTGTGTGTATTTTCAAGTGTTTCCGTGAAACCCGAGGTATCGATGGAAGGTTAAACCAATGTATAATGTCAATTGAGATTAAAACAAAATGTTATTGCACGAGGAATCGAGCACTTTTAATATATATATATATATATATATATATATATATATATATATATATATTATGGATTCTCCCGTCAATTTCGGCGTATGAGGTTCTGACAAATATCTCCGTTCACGGTTGTTTGTGCTGACACTCGCTCAGGCGAAGGTGGCATTTGAGTCTAGCTAGAGACCTGCACACAAAGCCCACAGTGAATGCAGGCGCGATGATCGGGAGAAAGTGTTGCCGATATGTTTACATTGGCTTTTGTTATAAGCCTAGTTTCCTTTAATTTGCGAATACAAGCCGTGGAGAAATGTTTGATTCGCTGGAAACACATATTCTCAAACGTCTCTATCATTAGCATTGAGCTCAAAATTTCCGCTATCTGGACAGCTGCAAGCTTAGCTTTTAAGTTGTCTTTTTAGCGAAGCCAAGGGCGTTCAACATTTCGGTTACCACCTTCAAGCTGACTGTACATGAGTTGCTTTGGTATCCTACTATCCTCCATACGAACAACATGACCTGCCCAGCGAAGTTGTGATTGAATAATGAAATTTCTATTCCACTGATACCACAAAGTGTAAAGACGTCTTGGTGAAGACGTCAAGTTGCTTAATTTGGTTACGATAAGGTGTCCATGTCTCTGATGCATACAGTAGCGTGGTAATTATGACGACCTTATAGACTGCTATCATTTTTCTCTAGGCTTATTCCTCAGTCTTTCCATAATCGGGTACTCAATTTTCCAAACGCACTACTAGCACGAGAGATTCTATTCACTATTTTATTATCGAGCAATGCACTTGAATTCACAACCCTACCAAGATATGTAAAGTTTTTCACATGTTTTAAATGGCTTCCATCGACTCGGATAGGCGTTACTTGAAAATTGTAGGCTAGCTGATTTTGTTTCACACCGTACCCCTGCTTTGGTGTAGGTCGGGGCCGGTAAATGACTTCGTTTTCTTTTATGCTGATGGTTAGGCCAAAAGATTTACATGCAGCAGAAAACCGAACAACAAGTAGTTGAGCTTCCTCGATGGAGATTGCAACCACTGCGGCATCACTTGACAATAGAAAATCCCTGATGATTGTTCTGCGAAGGAGCGTTTTTGATTTGAAGCGCTCATGATTGAATATTCTACTACTTGCGCGAAACTGAATATATATATATATATATATATATATATATATATATATATATATATATATATATATATATATATATATGTGTGTGTGTGTGTGTATCTTGGCAGCATCTTCTCTTTTATACTAGTACCATTAAAAATAACGGATATCTTGTGTCTGGTTATTTTTTCTAAGATCCTTTCCGTTTTTCTGATTAAGTTCTTAGTTTCAGACGGAAACTGGCAATTTTATCAGTCAGTTTCCATCTGAAACTAAGAACCTAATCAGAAAAACGGAAAGGATCTTAGAAAAAATAACCAGACCCAAGATGTCCGTTATTTTTAATGATACTTATATATATATATATATATATATATATATATATATATATATATATATATATAATCCAGGTAAAACATCCACAGAATAGTAATCCAAAGAATTTCAACCGGGTTTATAATAAGTGCTCAATATAAAATAGAGCTTTTATATATTATTATTTTAATTTACACAGACATGTATAAAATCAGCGACATTAGCATGTCGATGTTATCGATAAACAGATGTTATGAACAGAGATCTCATCAGGCAGAGTTAAAATCCGACCTTACCCTTAGATCATATTTGGAAAGAATGAAATGGAGAAGAAATAAAATGAATTTAAAGTTTAAATTTTGGAAAGTCACGTGGTTGGGACCGTTAAGAATCAAAATCAAAAAATAATAATGTACAAAATTAATAACAAAATATTGATATAAATTATAAAATATAAAATACAATAAAATAAAATAAAGTAAAAAGAGAGAGAAATGATAAATAGATTGATAGATGAATAAAAATATAGATAGATAGATAGATAGATAGATAGATAGATAGATAGATAGATAGATTAAAGTAAAATGAAATAAAATACAAGATAAAATAGGATCATTTAGGATAGAAGCAGAAGTGGGCGATAGAGAGGGGGAGGATAAAGAAGTGGGGAGGAGAGAGGGGGAAAGGAAGACACATGCGATGGAACGCGACAAAATTAGTCTAGGGTAAAAACACACTTAGCATTATTTTAAGACCGGTTATAGGTTCATCCCGTACCATTTTATTTTTTCTAATTTTATCTTTATCTCGATCTATATATCTATGTATCTATCTCTTTATTCCTCTAAGTATCTAATATATATATATATATATATATATATATATATATATATATATATATACTAACGTCTTATGTAATATAGTGAGCAGAATGTTCAATTAATAGCGAATAAAAATTAAGAGCGTAATATTTATTTTTGTACAGAAAAATCAGTCAACATTAGTACCGTCGGTTTCAAGCTCAGAAAGGCTTAACCCTCTGGCTTTCGTCAGCTTATGTGATCACCTGCTAGAAATGTATATGGGTTAAGCCCTTCTGAGCTTAACACCGACGGTACAAATGTTGTACAAATTTTAATGTACCATATATATATATATATATATATATATATATATATATATATATATACGAAGCCTGACTAAAAAGTATCCGACCTTGGGCCGAAAAAATATTTCAAATACCTGATAGTGTTGAGACCCTAATCACCTTTAAATTAGGCTCCTTGTACTTGCACACATGTAGCCCACCGATAAATCCACTGCCGGAAACACCTTTGAAAGTTTTCTGTAAGAATCGTGTTCATTTCCGCCGTCGCGTTAGATTCAGCAGGTGCTTGGAGAAGATGCGATTGGTGTAACACATATTAAGGAGTGGTTCAACCGATTCAAAAATGGCCGCACATCAGCAGAGAGTGAAAAGCGTTCTGGCAGACACCAAACTGCTCGGAGCTCAGCTGTTGTTGAGATTTACAAAAAAGAGGTAATGCGGATAGCGACGGCGGAGATGAGAGGTGTTTCCAACAGGGGATGGATCGGTGGGCTAAGTATGTGCGAGCAAAGGGGGCTTACTTTGAAGGAAATTAGGGTTCCAACACCGTCAGGTATTTAAAATGTTTTTTCTGGTCTACGATCGGATTACTCTGGACAAGCTTCGTGTGTATATATATATATATATATATATATATATATATATATATATATATATATGAGAAAGGAAGGATGAGAGTAATCCGACGTAATAGGAAATGAAAAAGGAAAAACCAAAAGATGGTTGTTTTATGTATTCATCAACGTTTCGTCTTTATTTGTAAGAATTCCTCAGGATGATAACTTTAAGACAAATGTCATGCAATTATATGGAAATATTGGGTTGACATAATGGGTTGTATGAGAAGTAGTAGCCACTACTGGGAGTGCAGGACCAATAGACGGGCTTAGGGAAGTCGGTGTCAGAGAGTGAAATGAATGTGTATGGTTGTGAGTGATAAGGGGGAGGGGTTGGATTGTTCGTGAATTTGTCTTAGGGTGGGAGAGAAGGGAGGGGGTGCTGAGGTTTTTGTCGTAGTGAGGTGTAACATGGATTTTGAGCGGCTGGGGAAAGAGGAGGGAAGGGGGAGGCTCTGTGTTTTTGGTGTGTAGGTAGTATCATAGTTTTAGAAAATGATTTTAAAAAATGAAGATGATTTGAAAGTAAGCGGGGTGTGTGGGTAAGAGTGTGAAAGAAGTAGTTGAAAGGATGAGATGGGTGAGGGGGAGATTTTGTTGTGGTTATGTGTGAAATCTTTGAGGGTAGGAGTATTGACCAGCTGGCTATGTCAGGAATGTGTGAACATAAGTATGTTAGAAGGAAAGTGTTGAAATGTGCTCAGAATATGGCAATGAGGGGAAGGAAAACGAAAAAGAAAGAGAAGGAGAACAATGATATTTATTTTGGCGAGAAATAGGTGAAATAGAGTTTTGTGCAGGCAGTGTTGATGGTTTGAAATTAAATTGAGGGCAAAAGAGGTTTAAATATCTAAATATTTGTGAGGATTTCTAGATTGTGTTCATTGGTGAGGCTGTTATTTGTGGTTAAGAAGTTTAGATTCGTGGTGAACGTAAATGTATGTGGGGATGGGTTTGTGCGTGAGTGTGTGTTTATGCGGGGTCTTGTATATAAGTGCAATTGAGAGAGAAGAGAAGAAAGGTTAGCCATGATCTAGGTTTAGTTTTTGTTCGGTCAGGATAATTTTGCTCATTAAGGGGGATAGATTGTAGAAGCTTCCATTGTCTGCCACCGACTTCCATCAGCCCGAGCCTTGGTCCTGCTCTCCCAGTAGTTGCTACTACCTCTTCTCATCAGCCCATCATGTCAACCCAATATTTCCATGTACTTGCATGACATTTTTCTTAAAATCTTCATCCTGAAGAAGTCTTACACATAAAGGCGAAAAATTGATGAATACATTAAAAAAAACATATTTTGGTTCTTCCTTTTTCATTTCCCATATATATATATATATATTAGTACTTCATGTATCCACATAAAATATTATAAGGATATATAATTTTTTATGTGTCAGTTTTCAGTATTTACTTCAACAGTGCTCGATACGTAAGTAGAGCTAGGTAGTAAGCAATGAAAATATATATGGCAATCAAGCTACACAGAGGCTCCCGTGTGTCATCCCCGGGGGGGAATCGTCAGGCTAAATGCATGGAGTTATTTTTGTCAGGTGTTTTTATATACATGGCTTGCTAGTTAACCAATCAGATTCTTTGTTGTTCCCTCAGCCAATCGTTTACACAGAAATAAATTTACCTTAGGATTATATATAATAAATAAAATAAATAAATAAATAAAAATAAATAAAATACTGAATTAGTTAAAATTTTAAACCTAAAATAGAAATACAAAAAACCACGTGTTAAAATAAATTCGCCCACTGTGTTGACAAAACAAAGGAAACATGATATAGGAAAACCCATTGTTAACAAAAATAGGAGCGTCACCAACAATGCCTTTGTTCGAGGGAAGCCCAACGATTGGCTGAGGGAACAACAAAGAATCTGATTAGTTAACTAGCAAGCCATATATATAAAAACACATGACAAAAATAACTCCATGCATTTAGCCAGACGATTCCCCCCGGGGATGAAACACGGGAGCCTCTGTGTAGCTTGATTGCCATATATATTTTCATTGCTTACTATATATATATATATATATATATATATATATATATATATATATATATATATATATATATATATATATATATATATATATATATGGTGTTATCGATTCAGTTGACGGACCAGGTTTCGTATAGATATGCGATGATATATCTAATGATAGATACAACATAATAAATTGAGCAATCAACATTCATAATGACACTCACTGATCATTCCAGGGAGGTTATTCTTCTACTGCTACGATATTACAGGAATTGATAAATATCCTCGTGTTTTACCGGAACAATAATAGACAAACAAACAGATTGTAGAATGCGAAAGAGGGAAACGAATTAAAGAGCTATCTAAATGCGGAATCATTTCTTTTCCAATCTTACACGAGGTCATCGGTTTTATTAATCTTGTTAAAATTATAGAAAAAGCAATTTTTTTTTCGAATTAATATTCATGAATTTAAAATTGAGTTTCTTCTTGAATAGATTTAATGTCTTTTAAAGACATTCTAATACACGAAATATCCTTATTGACAACGTTTAATTCGTATATGCTTTAATTTCAATTATTTCTGAAGGACGGCTTACTTTCGTATCAGTAGAATGTGTATAGCTAAAACGTGGCGCCTTTTATCGCACTAACAGTGAGATTAAAACGCCATATTTATATCAATATACAATCTTAATATATGTTAATATACTAGTCATACGTATGCGATTATTGTTATTCTATTAACTAATTTGAATATTGATTACTGAACTATTCGTTTTTTTATTGTTTTCCAATTCCCTAATTGTTTTATCTTACTATACTACAAGTTATATTGTTGATAAAAGCTTAGAAGTTTGGGTGAAAAGAGTCGTTTAGATCCGTTTTTCTTCAATTTAAATTTGGGGTTGTGATTTTTGGTCCCCGCAGTTTTCCCGGGCAACGCACGGATACGAGTCCCGCTAATTGACATAAAAACAATAAGAATATTATTCTTTATATCTACACGTTTACTTCTGCATATACAAATCTGTTTACATAATTAGATGCTCGGTTGTATAAATAAGTAAATTGGTCGATTATAGTCCAGGCCGACTCGAAGGCTCAATTTCTATTAGATAGTACATCGAGGTGTAGGAGAGGGCACCACTACTTTCCCAGGATTATTCGACTTACAATTTAAATTTGGACTGCTTAGCTAGCAAGAATATAATTATTTTAAGTCTTCGGTATGACTATATCTTGGTCTCCTCGTCCATTCTTGAACACTCTCACCATTATACAGGGTTAAAATTCTTAAACAGAGCTCACTCCATGGAAAAAATCCATATGTTCATAACTAGAGCTGGTCTACAATAAATTATTGCAAACATACTCAGAAGTTATGAATTAAATTATACTCTCTTATAAAATACATATGTATACATGATTGCTCTCTACTTGTTCGACGAGCTTGCCTATCGCTGACGCGTTTAGAGTGTTCAGTGTCCACGAAGACCACGCAAAGGATATAAGTCGATTTTAATTATCACAAGTCAAAGCGATTTTAACGAGCATTACTTCTAGTACTGTTTTGAGTAGCGGAAAGGACTCGGAGATTTATTCTGACGCACAGAATAATCAACGGTGATTACAATTTACCTTTATATGATGTTCTCCACCCTGTGACATGTCGGAAGGTTTCGCAAAAGATGTACCATCGTCGTATTTGCCCTTATAGAAAAATGCAGCATTCTCTGTGCGTGATTCTGCTCTGTTGAACTACCTGCCAAAGGAGGTCGTGATTATGACTTGTGATAATTAAAATCGACTTATATCCTTTGCGTGGTCTTCGTGGACACTGAACACTCTAAACGCGTCAGCGATAGGCAAGCTAATGAACTATTTGGTTAGCTTGTCTGTATTCCTGAAAACTCGGTTTGTAAATGTTCGCGTAGGCTCCTGGCGACTACTAGCCGTTTCTTAACTACTAGTTTCGATTTTATTTCAGAGTAAAGACAATAACGCGCCACTGGATATATTTAAAATATTTTAATTACATATTTGAATCCTAAGCCGATTTTATAGAAAACTATACGAGGAACCAAATAGTTCATTAGACCCGTTAGAAAATCTATTTCGACTATGGGCTCTTCAGAAAGTCAAAATTCGCTTTCAGAAATATACATTATAAGAAAGTTAATAAAAATCGCAACACATTTAAATTTTTCATTTTATTTTAAAATAAAGAAGAAAAAACTATAAATATGCGCACAATATAAAGACTAACGATAAGACACAAGCCCCTGATGACGATCGAGAAATGGAAAGCGCTCGAGAGATGGCCGATGAAACAACACTTTGAGTCACGATATTTGAACTAACATTTAAAAACAGAAAACTAGCTCGCCACGTCGTAAAGCTAACAAGAAAAATCACAAGAAGAAAATATTCCGCAATATATGCAAGGTTTCAAAATAATTGACTTAGTACCTGCTGATAAAAACAACTTAACTTTCATTATAAATGTTGTTTAAACGCACTAGTGTACATTTTGGGCAATGCCCCGAGGAAATTAGAAATTATAATCTGCAAACGATTCGAACACGATAATAAATATTGTTTTATCTACGGGTTAGAGAAAACCTTCGAAACCGGATGTGCAGCCAAGTAAAGGTAAGTTGAGTTCAGATATTTCACGAAACCCGGAAACGCCTTACGATAATAAAAATGTATGAGATAATTCTAATGGAAGTCAAATTGAGCCGAACATAGACGGTGGCCTATCGAAACGCGTAATAGATATAACGAGAGAGTTTCGTCCGGATGATTTCTGGTATACTTACCTGGTAATATAAACTGGTGCGTGGCAAAATATTAACAGTAAGAGTCAGTCAGACTTTCGTTTTTATAGCGTTAATAGAACGCGTTTTTTTATAACGTTAATAGAACGCGTTTTTATAGCGTTAATAGAACGCGTTTTTCGCTTCGAACGCACTGTAAGAATTTTTCATCGAAAGAAGTTGTGGAAAAATAATAATACAGCTAAGGTCGAGTGAAAGAGAGACAAATTATTACATTTTATCTACCAAAAAAATAATCTGCCTTTGTTGAAAATATATTCCAAAACTCGTTTGATCTATTCATTAGATTGGGAAGTTAGAGTTTTTTGGAGGCGGGTTTGATTGGGCGAATCCCTAACTAGAATGTTTACAAAACAAATAATGTGTCTATTTTACTCACTAGATTGCCAAAAATATATTTTCTAAATTTCGTAATAAGCGATTTATAAAAGATAATAATTTTAAAAAATATATATGTATATGCACCCCTATAAATGTTAACATTTATAAAAAAACGTCCCCATGTTATTCACCGTATTTGTTAGAATATATATTTTACAATTCATAATGATCCGTTCATTTGTGTAGAGAAATGGCCGTGTATATACATATATATATATATATATATATATATATATATATATATATATAGAGAGAGAGAGAGAGAGAGAGAGAGAGAGAGAGAGAGAGAAGAAAAAAGAGTGATAAATATATGACGATTGTCCAAATTTATTTCAAATTTCAATTGTTCGATGCAAGGTGTATTCAGTAATAAACTAGTGTTTATTATTCTTTCCTTAAGCCAAGGCTTTTCAAAGATCGAAATCTTATCATCAGAGGAGAAATACAGATGGATAAGTTGGCTTTCGAAAAAAACAAAGTTCAAATATTTGAAAAATATGAAAATTATTATTAAAAATTATTAAAATAATTTTTATAAAAAAACGTATTGAATGAAAAGAAAAGTTCCGTGAAAAAGATATGCAAATTGTCCGGGTGGTAAATTTCCGTTGAAAAGAAGTCCAGTGAAATGTAGAATGTGAAGAAAAACTCTTTGCGAGGGAGCAGATTGGAGAAAGTGCTCAAAATATAGATAAGTCCAGACGCACTTAAAGGGGGTTGAGAATCGTCACATATTTATCACTCTTTTTTCTTCTATCTCTACTATTGCTCTATCTCGTATATTGAGCTAATCTTTTTCACAATAGGTTCCATCTACTAAAAGTTTTCACTTTGGTTTATTTTGATCCTATATATATATATATATATATATATATATATATATATATATATATATATATATATATATATATATGCCTGACTTTATAAATATTTTCGGCATCTTAATCACTTAGGAAGCGATACAAACGAAATAGTAGTAAGCAAAACACAACGAACCTTGCAATAACCAATAAAAATAATTACATACAAATACATTAGATATTTAGGTAATAAAAATCGTACATATTTCTAGACAGGACGTCTTGGTTCGATTGAAAAATGCTGGACTATAGACGTCAGTATTGAAGGTTCGATCCTTGTCTAAGTTAGCCATGCTGATGACTGGTGTGGGCCAGAAACATGTGCCCATGGATTGCTTTTATGTACGTATAATATATATATATATATATATATATATACATATATATATATATTAACGAAAAATACGTCCTATAAAGTTATGGGCGACTAATAATGAAATTTTCTGCATCTTAATCACTTACACAGTGTGACAAACGAAATAGTAGTAAGCAAAAATTATAACGAACCTTGCAATCACCAATAAAAATTATTACATAAAAATACATTAAATATTTAGGTAATAAAAAGCGTACACCTTTCTAGACAGGGCGGGTGGATCCGATGGTAAAACGCTGGACTATAGACATAAATATCGAAGCTTCGATCCTTGTCTAAGTTATGATGGCGGCTGTTAGCTGGAAACACGTGTCCATGGATTACTTTATGTACGTAAAAAAATAAATAATATATATATACAGGGTGAGCCAAAAGTAGGTGGGCATTAATATAATTAATTAATTCATGAATATAATTGTTTAAATTGTACGTATAAGTGATCGCTAAATAAATGTGTTTTACTGTCCACCTACTTTTGGCTCACCCTGTACATATATATATATATACATATATATATATATATATATATATATATAACCTATATCCTTCTTATTGTTATTATAATCGTTTACCCTTGTCTCTTCCGCTAGAATAGCTTTGACTATTTTGATGACATAATCTGCTGTTATTTTTGCGGAATTATTCTGAGATGTTCGGGGAAGTATTATGATAGGTTGTTGTCCGGTCGATATGATGGCACATTACGCATGACCAGCCCGAATCACTCTAGACCAACCCGAATAACTCAGCTTTCAGTTTATAGACGCAGTCGTTAAATATTTCTTTTAGTCAGATCTTTTTTTAAATCAAAATTTTCCCAATAGACAATGATAGTAAATAGTTCCAACCACGCCACCCGCGGAACTAACGTCCGACGATCCGAGTTGATATTTTTAGAAGCTGAATGATTTATCTATTGACATAATTGAAAGCATTCTTTTTTTTTCATCATAAATATTTATACTTCCTTCATATACACACACATGCATATATATATATATATATATATATATATATATATATATATATATATATATATATATATATATATATATATATATTATGTATATTAATATTAATATTAATATTTATAAATGAATATTAAATTATATTTACCTACGGACAACGTCATTTCGAGCGGTGAACTCTACTCGCATTGTTCTAGGAAGTCGTTGGCGATTTTAAATTCAGCAACGCTGGATGCCACCAAGAACAAAATCGCATTACGTTAAGCATTTTAAAAAGTTACCATTGGTTTTATGTGTGCTGTTATTAGTTTTAGGTTTTGTGTGTTTATGTGATAGCTTCGAGTATTTTAATTTCTTTTAAATTGGTTTTGGAATGCATAATTTTAGTGTTATTAACTAGAACTTGTCTAAAATACGAGGGCAGTTATATATAGAGAGAGAGCACTGTATGTAGTATTAACACAGCATGACATCACTAGCTTTAAATACATCATTCTTTCCTAAAAAAAGTAGAACGTTCTAGACGTTATTGCCGCCGATAACGTGTTAAAATTATCACAGTTTATTCGCGACTTAAAATTGGCCGTGTGGTTAAGGCGTCGGATTTGAGTTATAAAATACTCGTAATCCGTGTTTTCGAATCGCATGAGCGGTAGTGAATAGTCATATCTCTATGCTGATGAATCCCGGTTTAAGGACGAAACGTATACGTACATAGATAATAAACAATAACAAATATTTATTATTATTTGTCGCTCCTCGAAAAAGTAGAGCACTGTATGTGTAGTATTAACACAGCATGACGTCACTAGCTTCAAATGCATCGTTCCTTACTCTAGACGTTATAGCCGCCGATAACGTGTTAAAATTATCACAGTTTATTCGCTATTTAAAATTCGGAGTGTGGGTAAGGCGTCAGATTTGAGTTATAAAATACTCGCAAACGCATGACCGGTACTAAATAGTCATATCTCTATGCTGATGAGTCCCGGTTTAAGGACGAAACGTATACGTACATAGATATAAATATTAATTATAATTATATATATATATATATATATATATATATATATATATATATATATATATATATTGTAATGTCCTAAAATAATTTATACACCCTTTGAATCGTTATAACTCGTTAAATTTACTTATTTTGACTTGCAAACAAGAGTAATAGAAGTGTACAATAGTAAAAATACACATTTAATGATACTGACAGTAAAATTAACAAAACTATGAAAATTAACTTTTAATAAAGGTAAATGCTATTTGCCGTAATTTCAGAATTTTCATAAAATTAAGTCTAATATCAATCCGTTCTGCTCAATACACACTTCATATCGTGAAGAAATGAACCTAAAACCTTTGTTAATTTTACTGTCAGTATTTGTAAATATGCATTCTCATTCTCCTACTCTTCTATCTATTTTGTTTGCAAGTCAAAAGCAGGAAACTGAACGAGTTATAACGATGCAAACCTAGCCTCAGTACAAGCCTTCGGCTCTGTTGTTTAATCTTATGGAATGTCTTGATATTTATACTCGCCGCTTTCAGTATAAATATACCTCAATTGATCCGTTTTCACGTGACACTCTCCCGTCGCCTATGGGACAAAAGCAAACGATTAACGATTCACGGTATCTTTCTTAACCCGGTTCGCACCCTGCGACTGTCCGTGATTATTATTTCCCTTCGCTGATGAGAGCTGTAAGCTTGAAACGACGTCGTACGTTCGTAAAACATTAAAATATAATTTAATATTATATATATACAATATTAATTTAAGTAAATAATATTAAATTGTTTTACCTACATACGCCAGTGTCTCAAGCCTTTGCTCTCATCAGTGTAGGGATGATAATCTCAGATGTTCGCACGGTTCAAAATTATCAATAATATTAATATCAATATATTTTACCGCAATCAATACACATGATGCAATTCCAATAAAACACATAATTATTGGACACATCAAACGTATACATGAAGATAAATATATCAGATTTATTATCTACTATAGAAAATTAATTTCGAGAAGGGAAAGCGCCCTCCCCTACACCATCGGTTTATTAGCTAATAAAGCGGGAGTCGTCGGGTCGCCTTCGACTATGGTCGATTTTTTTAACATTTATACAAAAACTTGTTGATTAATATATAATAAAAAAAGTATCAAACTTACCAATCAACTATAAAAGACTCAGAGATGAAACATTGAAAAGAGTACTAACAAAAATTACAGTGACAGAAATTTTCGAAATACATGCAACCCGCACGATTATATACCTATTTAGAAAATTATCATCAACTTAAACTACTTATTCTAATATTGAGAAAGAAGAATTATTATGAGGTAAGGAAGGTGTGACATTGTTCTTATTAGAACTGAGAATTTATGAAAAGTCTGACCATTTCAAAAACAATCTCTATTCCTATACATGCAAATCGTAAGTATTCAGATAAGATCTTAGAAAAGAATTTCGATAAATTTTGGATAATTTGGCTTAGACGCATCACAACCGTTCTAATGTGAGGACTAAACCAGACCGGTGCAGTCCGAAAAATGCCATTTTTTGATTAAAACTAAAACGTCGCCTATCACACAAATCGTATTTTTTTAAAATCAACTCTTAACAAAGAGAGAGGCGGGGGAGGTACGTCGTACTTTAAGAAAAAAATACAAAAGAGATTTTGTACCGACAAACTTTTTTATTTTTATTTGATTTCAAGGTTCAACAAATTTCGGTGAAGTTACAGGATTATTAACAAAAGAACCCGTCCACCTGCCCTCTCCATGTTAAGAATGGAGTTCTAAAAATCCGATTCGTGTGATAGGCTTAGTAAGAACTTTCCTAGAATGTAACGGTTAAGTTTTAATCAACAAATAACATTGAAATCATTTTGCTTTTCTTATTTGTTGACAACAATTATACTTGTGATGCTTCTAAGTAATTTTACTTATTGCATTCTATTTTGTTATAATATTCATCAAATACAATTCAATTACACTTGTCGACGTTCTATCTTGACTAAAGTGATAAAATGAATGATAGAGGATCATTTATATGCAGAAGAAAATAATAATCTACATGGAAGCGGATTTTCTTTACCTTAGTATTTACGTTCCTCCCACTGCTGAAAGATGACCCACGGACAGGGAGTGAGGTTAGTAAGGGAGCAAACTAGAGGTACTGCACTCTGAATACTGGGCATCCATGTGGGCAATTCCGGGTAGGCGATTGGCAAAAATAACACATTCTCAAAAACAGATTGAAAAGTTAGGAAAGGTGCACCTTCTCGAACTGATCAGAACAATGGTCCCCATTAATTTGTTGTTTTTATAACTTATTACAATACCGCTCCCTATTTCAATAGCTTATTTTCTAAAACTGCAGGCTTGTGAAATTCTCTTCCTGTTGACTTATTTCCTCCTACCTATAGTATTGGTGTTTTCAAGACAAAAGCCAATAAGCATCTCCTGTCTTTGCGATAATCACATTTCGTTATTGTCAGCTACTTACATCAAGTGTCTTCATGCCTTGCCTGGGGCGATTTTCATAACACAATATACATCTCATCCCAATAGTTGATAGCGCAACAGGTCATCCATCGGGCTGAATATTGATGACGTATCCCCGACTTATATGAAGTACAAAAATAAAGTTATGCAGCTTAATTGACTCAGAATATAAGCAACAAACTATCACGAATTAATGCAAATTAAAGAGATGCCGAAAATAAATTGTTCAATTTCAGAGAGAGAAAGAAAGAGAGAGAAAGAGAGAGGAAAATACATAGTATATAACGTTAATGGTTTCGTACATTGCAGAATAACAGCTACACAAATAAGTCTAAGACAACAAACTTATGACCTGGACTCTTAAGGAATAAAAAGGATTATATTTAAAGATGTCCACATTTTAAGTGAAGATAAAGAAATGCCGACAAAGCAGAATTCACTGGTGTAAAGAATCATAGAATAGCTTGTACATCAATCATGCATGCGTCAAAGATACAACGTTATGTTTTATATAAGTGTACAGATTTAATGTATGGCGCGAAGTAAACAAAGTCACAGATAGAAAAGATACGAACTATGTTCTAATAAAATGGGGTACACAAAGAGATAGTCAAAGACAATGCACCGGAATTTTGCAACGATAATCTACGATATATATCCCGGACGGTAAGAATTCACCACTTGCAATTAAATAAGAATAATGTGAATTGAAAATGGAATTGAAAGAGTTGTCACTCTTTAATGAAAGCAGAGGAAATTAGCTACACATATTGTTCCTAGGTTATTGAATGAGTTTACATGCAAGAAGAGAGCAGAGTTTTTCGAATTAATTGGGAGAAAAATCAAATTTCTCATAAAATTGTTATTTACTACCTGATAATCAATCAGATTTTTTAAAAGCAAAGTTTTTATTACAAAAAGAATATAAAACATCAATATTAAAGAAATATGGGCAACACATTAAGACCAATTCGGAACAAGAAAAATTAGTAGCTGGGAAGATTCGGAAAACAGAGATCCGGAATAGGAAGAAGAGATCCATGAATTCTGAAATAAAACAGATGAGTGTAGTGAAGGCAATAATCTTGAATGACAAGAGATTGACGAAAGAAATGATCTTGAAAACCCATAAAAAGATGCTACAAAATACACACAGAACAACAGCTCATATCTCGGCGAATAATCATGAGATGCATATTAGTAACCAAGTCTATACGACTCTCACATCTAGAGAGATATAGTATCATATGCACATCTCATACAACATTAAGCGGAATGACTCTATACTAACTTGCACTCGTAAATTTTGTTAGCCAATCAATACACATTCTACTGTAGCGATATGAATTGTCACTATAATTGTAAGTTAAATCCATCAATTGGATCAAATACATTGAAAATATTCATAAGGTTTCTGCAAAGGTGGGCTTTCTCTACCGTGCTAGTCCACTCCTTACACCTGACATTATACTGTATATCTAACAAGCCACCATCCGCCTATGAATAGAGTAGTATTGCCACATCTAGGCTGATGCATCATCCACTAGTCTCTCCCTCTTAAACAAGGTCCAAAAAAGAGTCGCCAACTTAATAGGTCCCTTACTATCAACCAAGCTACAGCCCCTGTCCCATCGCTGCAATGTTGAATCCTTGTGCTTTTTTTACAAATACTTCAATGTGCTCCGATGCACTGGCTACTCTGGTGCCCCCTCGACGTAAATACACTAGACACACTCGACAATCAGTAAATTCCTATCCATTCACTGTGGAGGTCCCCAAATGTCGGAGAGCCTTCTACTCCAATAGCTTCTTTTCTCGTGCTGTCGGCCTCTAGAACTCCTTCCCTGCTTCCTGTTTCCACGACGGTACCGACATGCAGAGCTTTAAAACTAATTTAAACAGATATCTGGCTACACTGCTCCTTATTTAGGATGACACCGAAAACCTCCACTCTAATTCTCAGTAACTCTTTACGTCTACAGTGGCGGTCTGTCTTGTTTGGGGTGAAATATGTTAATATAAATATCGTGACTAGAATATTTAGAAAAAACAACCTTAAAATCAAAATATAGTTTAGTTACAAGTTATCTCTATATTAATTATCTAAGATTTCTAGAAAATGAACAAAGATTAATTAGAAAAAAAGGGAAAGCTGCATGGAACTAAATTACACCACAGAAACCTAATAAATGGAATAATCGTATCAATAGTAAGATGCTATGGATAGTTCTTAAAATGGATAAAAGAAAACTCATGAGCACACAACAATAAAACTAATGAATATACACAATGCATTGAATACAAAAGTAAAGAAAGATGTCTTGTGAGTATAAAAGACTGCTCGGATTATAATATAAACACACATGGAAAAATGCAGAACCACTAAAAAATACGGATAGCAGCAAAATGGGGGCAATAATGATGACGTATGCAAAATAGGTAGAGAAGTAGCCGCATAGACAATTTATAAGAAAATAGTATAGAACTGTAAATGTAGACTGTGTAGACAAATAGACGAAACAGTAAACCATATTAATTGAATGCACAAACAAGTCGAACATGAATATAAAAATATGTATGACTATCGGGCAACTATTGAACTTGGAACTGGATGAACGACTTCATTTTATCAAAGCTTGCTAGCTATCGCATATCTCAAAATGTCTTCTAAACCATCTAATCCTTTCTCTCTGATAGATTTATAAACGTAGTCGTTAACAGAAAAAAAGACTGAAGCATATAGTGCCAACACCGACGTGCCTCAAGCATCTATTTTTAGCACAACTCTTTTTTAAATCTTTATCAATGATCTCTGAAATCCCATTATGAGATCATTTTTTCGTAATTAATTAAATAGAAATCAATTAATCCGTGTAAATAAAAATAAATAAATACAAAATAAATAGAAAATAAATACATTGTATCACATTTTTCGCTGACGATCATAACCTGTGTCTAACAATTAAATATAAAACATCAATAGTAATAAATAATACGCTCATATTATATTAGAATATGTTGTATATTAGAGGATTGGACCCCATTCAAAGGCATTCTAACAATTAAACATAAAAAATCAATAGTAATAAATAATACGCTCATATTATATTAGAATATGTTGTATATTAGAGGATTGGACCCCATTCAAAGGCATTCTAACAATTAAACATAAAAAATCAATAGTAATAAATAATACGCTCATATTATATTAGAATATGTTGTATATTAGAGGATTGGACCCCATTCAAAGGCATTCTAACAATTAAACATAAAAAATCAATAGTAATAAATAATACGCTCATATCGTATTAGAATATGTTTTATATTAGAGGATGTGGACCCATTCAAAGGCATTCTATCAATTAAGCATAAACAATCAATAGTGATAAATAATACGCTCATATCGTATTAGAATATGTTTTATATTAGAGGATTTGACCCCATTCAAAGGCAGCTGTAGTAAATGGCTCTCTGTTGAGGATTAATACGTCAGTTTTATAATGAGTTGAACGAAATGTGTAAGTAATAAACACATGAGTACAGTGTCGAGATGGCGAAGTCAGGGAGTGTTGTTAGTGAGAAGTAGATTGGAAGCATGTCGGGTAAAACAAAATAAAACTAAGTCTTAAAATCATTAGCTAAAGAATAGTGAGGTTAAATCTTATTGCAATCAATACAGGACGAATAAAGGAACAAGTCGCTATTCGTCCTAGATTAATTAATTCACTAGAAAATTAATTAAAATAAGCCACAAAATAGTGAATTATGCTGGTATTATATGTGTATACATGTATAAAATACTATTACATGTGTTTATATGTTTGTATTAGATGTGTATCGATGTTGGTAATATATGGGTATAATATGTGTATTATATGTGTATAGATGTTGATAACATATGGGTATACATGTTAGTATGATATATGTATAGATGTTGGTAATATATGGGTATACATGTTTGTATTATATGTGTTAGATCTATAAAATGGTATTATATGTGTATACATGTTTGTCTTATAGGTGTATACATGTATAAAACCCCAAAAAGTATGAATGAAAGAATTATAGTGGCATTTGTTTGAATATTATAAGGCATATGAGTCGGTGTTATGTATTAGTAGTGTATGAGAGCGTTGTTGGAATTTCGGTAAACAAACGTTATTATCATTTATTTCAGGTTTCGACAGCAAAATATCTTCAATCTCAGAGCGCCAAGAAATAGCTAATGGACGACAAGGTCGTAGCGTCCTCATCAAAAAATAGAATAGCATTCTTAATGCGTCGTATTTTTCTTCATATTTTTGTAACTTTATAAATATGAAATAAAAAAGTATTGCGCTTCAAGAGAACGTGATAATAGTTTCATTAAAAATGATGACCATGTTTAAACAGTAGGAAAACTGAGCCAAGTGTCTGGAATTGCCTTTACGTAACCATATTCTTATTTGTGAAGGTTGTGAAATGCAGATATTTTTAGCTTTGCTTTTGCAAGTACTGGACTACGTTGCAATGTTCTGACAAACACCTGTGTATGATGGCTACTATAAGAAGAAATAATTAAAATACAAACAGGTATTCACAAACATCTGTGGCTAATGAGTTAACTTATATACCTTGTATTTCTTTTGTTATTCAAATGCTTACACTGCAAAATAATAAAACGTATTTTCTTTACAAGAATTGTGTGTATATCTTTCTATATATAAAGTTAGGTATGTGTATATTTTTATACATCATATTTTTTTAATGTTAGGCATGTGTATAAGTCTATATATTTCTATGAATGCATTCCTGAATTAATTAGACGATCTTTGGAATGAGGATGTTAGCTATGGCCCGTGAGATTTTGTGTGTGGTGCTACCTATGCTCGATACAATGGGGCGCATGGGGATGTCAGGTTTGTGGGTTTTGGGGAGCCCGTATAGTGTGGGAATGATTGGGTGGTATTCAATGTTTGATGCCCATTTTTTGTTGTTCTTGGTTAGGTGTTTGAAAGATTTGTTAAAATGTTCTATGTTTTTATCTATAGTTTTTTGGTCAGTTTTAGTGTATGTGTTTTCATCGGATAATAGAGTAGATTTTTTTTTGATATATGAATTTTTGTCCATGATTACTATGCCCCCTCCTTTGTCTGATGGTGATATGATTATGTTGTTGTTGTTAGCTAGGTGTTTAAGAGTGTCTATGTATCTCTTGAGTAAGACGGGGTCATTAGGGAGAGGGGTGGTGGTTGAGATTATTCCTTGAATGAAGCCTTTAGTGAAATCTGTGTCAGTGTGTCTGTAATTTTTTAGAACTGTCTTGGTGGTGGTGTTAGGTGGTGTATTCCAGTGTAAATATATATATATTTATATACTATAATCATAATTATCTTACCAGAAAAAATCGCCACAACTTTTATGTCCTCTTACGAAGATTTGTCAAGATATAATGATACTTAGTCTTACGTTTTGCATATTTTTATCAATTCTCATCAAAATGTATTACATAATTTTTCTGTTAGGAAATCTCTAATATTTAAGGCATAATCTAAATGGTATTAAGCGGGATTATCCTTATTTCGCTTCTGCTCACAACGTATCGGCCGATTTAGCCTCCGACTTTCTTTACGTGTTTCTGTTCCGATGACGTAATCTTTCGGTCGAACTCAAGAATATGTACGGATTTGTATTCTTAGTATCGCCCGGAATGAGGATCGAACCTTGAACCTCCAGAAGATTGTCACTTAGAACTGATCATCACCTAGCACTTTATCGGTTACGACGCGTGGAGGTTGAAGATCCAATCCTCAATACGGGCGAAACTAAAAATACAATTACGAATTACTTACGACTTCTACCCGTCGTAGATAAAGTAACGAGAGCGAGCTACTCGCGTGGATTAAATAAAGGGTACCGTGAGAAATTTCGTAGAGATTCCCGAGTTCGACAGAAAGATTCTCAAGTTCGACAAGATACACTTGAAGAAGGTCGGAGCTTACATCAGCCGAAACGTTGTGAGATTAACACCCAAGATGAAAACAGTAGTTCTAATAATCCAATCAATCCTAATTATCAATTTTATCTAAAAAAATTACGAAATATAATATTAATAAGGAATTTAAATTTTTGGAATCTTGTTTGATTATGTCTTTGCTAAGAATAATAATCTATTTCATTGTAATTTTCCGCTGGTAAAAACGTTCTTGTTGCGTTAGATGCTGCGTTCAGATGTCCGTTAGTTACTTTGTGTAGCAGAGCAACTGCTAATACAAAGCAATTTTAATCGGTTGCAACTTATAACTTATTAGCCTAATAATACCCGAGAAATAAGTCAAATTAAAAGCCATTTAAATTTCTTACACTTATTTGACATTCAGAAAACCAGCTCCAATTTGTATCTTTTTAAAATAATTTATTTGCTGCAGTTATTTATGTGTGCAATCTCGGAATGAAGTGTTAAATCGTCTAACAAAGCTTGCAAATGTACATAGCATGTTTTCTATTGCTCTAGATCTTGCTTAGTCTAGTGTATACCCTTTTCATTAATAATGTGTCCCAAACAAATGCATACTCAAGGTTTAAAGCCGTATTCTATAATGTTATCAAAATATTATTTTACATTGTCAAGATGTTGTTATTTATTTTCTATTTTTTTAAAGTGACCATGGTAATGTTTTGACAAATCAAGTCCCTCAAGATGGCGTCCATTATTTGTTCAAATATTCTTGGCGCTACTTTTATAACCAAAATTGAACATATATATATATAGTCTCGGAAGTTTCTCAACCATTAAAACTATATAAAAAAATATATATATATATAAAAAAACAAAAAACAAACTTATAGTCTCAAGTCTTCCAGTGGAAAATCACTCATGTAAGTCAATTTATTTTTTACAGTTATTATATTAGTTAGTTTCTAACACTATTTTAAGGGATCATCAGTTGTTTACCATGAACAACTGTTTATATATATATATGTGTGTAGGCAGACAGTATGTTTGTACTTGCAAAAATTACTTTATAAATTAATTAAAAAAATCTATAGATGCAACAATAGTTAATTTCTAGATTTATTTTAAAAAAATCTCTCTATCTATCTCTCTCTCTCTCTCTCTATATATATATATATATATATATATATATATATATATATATATATAAATATACATGATAATTTATTTCATTTAGACTACAAAATTGATGTTGTTTCACGAGAGCAGTTTGTGGGGCTCACGCTCTTCAGGTGTTGAAATAACATTCATGTTATTTCAACACCTGAAGAGCGTGAGCCCCACAAACTGCTCTCGTGAAACAACATCAATTTTGTAGTCTAAATGAAATAAATTATAATTTATATTTATATTTCTGCTCTATATTTTTATTGAGAACTCTCATAAATCCGGTTCAACTCCCCTGGATTTATACCCTGTGGAGCTAAACTATACTCGGATAATATATATATATATATATATATGTATATATATATATATATATATGTATGTATGTATATAAATTATCTATACCTGAACAATAGCGTAAGCCCAAGCAAATACGACACACATCAAACATTTTTCTATTACATTTTAAAAAAATAGTCTTTAACCAAAATAGGACGAGATTATAAAACTCTCGAATCAGGTGATAGTCTTCAATGATTTCCGCAAACTAAAATGAATTCATATGCAAAAATAAAACAGCTCAGTGTAGCTCATTATTTTTGATGAAGCGAATTTTACACTGCCACGAGAGGCCAGTAATACTATACCCTTTCAGCTGAGGCCTTATATTGCTACAAGGAATGGAAAGAAAAAAACTGTCATGACCATCTATTCCACACATTCTCACATACTCACAAAATAAGGCACACAAATGCACAGACTTCTTACAATGACAAATGTATGTGCTCATTCCACAAATAAAACAATTTGAACTTACGTACACTAATTAATAATTAACACATCTGGCGTTGTCAGCTATCAATCGCTTCGCAATATTCGCTACACAACAGTTTATGTCATAAACCTTTAATTCATAGGAGACAAACCATTTGATTTCATTTATATGAATATATAAACATTTACATTTCTACAGAAAAAGTGATAACTATTAACGGTAATTTTTATACGAACACGTTTATCTCTTTTAATATAACTGTAAATGAATGAAAAGACATGAGTGATGGTTTGTTTGGGGAGTTTATCTTAAAACTTGCAATTGAAAACTAAATACAAACTGGTTCAAAATTATGCCAGTCCCATAAAAAAAGTCGGAAAGGTACATATCAAACACAAATGCGAAACGTTTGTAAGCGGGAACAAAACAATTACAAGATTAATACTAAATTAAAGTCAAATGTGTGTTGCTAACAAGGGGTATAGAAAAAGAAGGAAAGTAATAGCCTTCTCTTCTCTCTATAAAGTGTTTTTGCTTATGACTCGTTGGTAGATATGTCTCTTCTTGCCAGCGATTCATTTATACATGTTTATAAATAGTTTAGCTACGTACGACGTTGTTTCGACCTTACGGCTCTGATAAGCCCAGGTAAAATTACAATATCAGGCGGTCACAGGACACAAACTCGGCTTACAGAGACACCTTCAGTCCTTAAGCGTTCACTTAGTCTTTGAGGCCACGAGAGATTGTCACGGGATTACAGTAAAAGTAAGTGATATTTAAAATGGAATGGGCGAGTATAAATATCTAGACATACGATAGACTCAACAACAGAGTCAGAGTGATGCACTGAGGCTTCAAGTTAATGCTTATTTTTTTAATTTCTCCGATAGTGCTCTCCTTCCAATCATACTTGAAAGGGGCTTCTTATAATATTAAATTATTTTTATTATTATTTTACCTACGTACGACGTCGTTTCGAACTTAGGGCTCTCATTAGCGCAGGGAAATTACAACTCAGACTGTCACAAGGGCGCGAACCCGGTTCACAGAGACACATTGAATCTGTAAGCGTTCACTTAGTCCTTGAAGCCACAAGAGATTGACACGTGATTACGGAAAAATTAAGAAATATTTACACTAAAAGCAGCGAGTATACATTTCTAGACATACGATAGACGTCACCGACAGAGTCTGAGTGATATATATACAGGGTGATTCATAAGTCACTTAGCTATTTATTTTTGAAATTCTAAAGTTAAAAAATACGGTAATACAAAACAGAAATTATATTCAACAAATTCATTTATGGGTGTTTAAAATTACAGCAAATTATCAAGATTTCCACATTCGTTCTGCATGCATAGCTCCATTCTTTCTTGCAAGGAATTTACGACTCTTTGTAGCATATTTGATTGATATTTGTTAAAATTAAACAAACTCGGCAGTGATTTTTGATTTGAGGTCGTCATGGCCTTTCAACCAGTGTGGGAGATTCATCAAATTTGGCCATATGAATAACAATAAAAAAGAGCTCTTCAATTGTAAATGACATACTGCCTGAAAAAATCACATATGATGATTTACACAAATTTAAATGAATAAAAATAAATATATATAGAAACAAATATATAAACGAATAAATTTAAAATAACAAATAGCAGTAATTAGAGAGTAAGATAACAATTATCAAAAGTTAATAGTATGTTTGTGCTTTATATGGTAATCATTTTAAATAGCTAAGTGACTTATGAATCCCCCTGTATATATTGTGTGTATATTTAGGCAGCATATTTTCATTTAAGAAAACATTATATAACACAGTATGTTTCTGCTTGATAAAGCCTTTTCTTATTTTTTCAATTGTCTGAATGGTCTATTTAGTGTTTTGGTCAAATAGTAAAGAAGTGAAGAACACAGATTTTCCATTTCCATAATTGATAATGTAATAGTATGTCTTTCCCGTGGTCTCCTTGTCTTCTGGATTCCAGGGCAATAATGTATTTAGTCTAGCATAGTATCCAATTTAGTGCTGCTACATTAGTCAACATCACTTTGAAAAAGTCCACCATTCTTTGTATACGCCAGTATGTAGCCATACCGAGCCAATCTTATATGGGCTTCGAATACTGTGTTATTTGTAATGTTTGGTTATGGTTTACTTGTAAGGAAAAATTCTTCATGTTGTGTTGTCCTGAAACATTAGACACTCGAGGAGTGTTTAGTATTGATTCAAAATGTGTTATATTATTTGTGTGTTTTACGTTTGTACTATTTTTTAGCGTGCACTATAGTACATGAGACGAAAGTATTTCGTCTATATTATCCATACCAAGGCTGACGCTATATATATATTACAGCCAGATGTGGAGTGACAATCTTTGTTAAGTTTTACTTTATGCGATATAAACATAAGCAAATGTTGTGTATTTGTTTAAATATGATAAATAGACATATACAGGGTGGGCAAAAATAAGGGTCCTATTTTTAAAAATTCATAACTTTTTTATTTATTGATTTTTTTAAATTTTTTTTTTAGAATAAGTAAAGGACCCCTTCCGAAGCAAGCATGAGCCGTATTAGCCCTAAGGAACGTACCCTCATTTAGAAAACATTATTTTTGCTTAAAAAACTCAAAACAGTGTAAAAAACAATACTTTAGTTTTTGTAAGTTTTAAGAAGTGTTTTTCGGCTAAAATTTGTTTTGTTTATTTCAAAAAATCTCGGAAGGGTCAGTCTACACACACATAAAGTTTGGTGAGTTTAACTTTTATTTTGTGGAAGTTATTCAAATTCAAGTTATTCAAATTTAAAGATAGGACCCTTATTTTGGCCCACCCTGTATATATATACCAGCATACAATTATAACGGTAACCTTCTTTGTACATATAACAAGCCTACCGGCAATGATTTTCCTCTCACTCCCTATCTGCTGTCATATTTTTGTATAATAGTTATTCTCTCTATACACCTCGTTATAGGATCCATCTTTTCCAGTTTGATCACCTACTTTTCTTATTTATCTTATCTATCTGTTTTTCTTTGTATTTCTATTTCCTTCAGCACACATTTTAATGTTTCATCAAACTGTAATAGTTAGATGTTTTATCTATCTCATGTTTGTTTATTTTATCAAAGTGAAAATTGTAATTTATTTTCCATATCCTTTAAATGTAAAATATATTTTAATGTACACCCTAAATACATAATATTACTTATGTTAATATTAACGTGATATAAACACAAGACATGTTTTAAATGAGTTATATATGTATATATATATATATATATATATATATATATATATATAACAAAGTTAGTCTGTTCAACGTCTCATTATCACCAATATATTGGCGCCTACATATTAGACACTTAATGTTAATTTTGATAATGATACATGGTATCCTTCAGATGATGCTCTTATAAAATAATATTATTCTTTTAAACACATTTATCGATTTTTATATTTAATCTGACCGAACTTTTTGGACGAAGATACAGGATTTGCTTGCACCGATATCCATCGGCAGACATGTATTTGTTCTAGAATAAAGTTCATGATTTGTATTGTCTTTTCCTTGTACTAAATATATACATTATTATATAAACGTCACCAATATTACAAAAACTTGGCTTCAGGGAAAGACCTGTTGACCACCTAAAAAGATGAGCGACAAAGCGGAATGACATTTGACTTGTGTGACAGAGCCATGGGGTAGCGGGAAAATGCTTGACATTTTGTTATTTAAGTAGTTGAGTTCTTTTCACGGCTTACTTTCCTAAACAGCGTGGGTCGATAGACAATAAGACGAGTAACAGATAACCGCGATACACCAATCATCGTGGGGATAACTTTACCGTTGAGGAAGGACAGGAAGATAATTAGGCTTGATAGCATATATGTTTTCCCAGTTTCAATCATTGTTGCCTCACTGTGAACCTGACAACCTCATTAACTCTTATTTTTGAGTGGCCTTTGAGCCTTGATCAGCGGTGACTCATTAGTACATAAAAAATATGCAGATGACACCAGTGCTACATAACTGCCTTCCGATTAAATGGTCCCGCGACTTCAGAAAACAGTCGAGGAGTGCGGCGGGGCGAGAATGCGAAGTGGTTCGTCCTGATGATGTGTAGTACTAGATCTGGTAGGAGAGGTGTTAGCTGCGAAGCACAAATCGATCAATTGCTATTCAAATCCTTACTGCGAGTATATTAGTGGGTTTCTACCGAGTTAATCGGTGTCAAGCCTATGACGTTATTTAACTATAAAAAAATCGTAAATAAAACCATTTCATCGTATTGAATTAAAAAACATAAACAAAAAATGATATATTTATTTAACAATAATACCGAGGCCACTTAAATGTAATTCTGATTGTAAACAAAAATTCGACTTTGTGAGTTCGAACTGAACTTTCTGCTTTTGTCTAAAACATTTCTTTGTATTTACTCTTAAGCATAGGTTTTATGGTTAAAAGAAACAAATAGAAAAGTAATCATGCGCTTTCCTTATAAACTGCACTTAAGACGCATCCGATTAATTTTAGCAGAATAATAACCTTAAGAATAGTCTTAACTCGTTTAGACGCACTTACTTCCCTTTCTTTGTAAGAAGGAATAATATGTTTTAAAAATATATTCAAAACGAACTTCAGATTACAGTGAAAGCGCGTGATATAACGAGAGAATGGGCGATAAAAAGCAAGAGATAGAGTTAACGAGAGAGAGTGTAAGGTAAAAAGACAGGGTAAAATAGAGAACAACGGATATAGAGAGAGACAAGCCAGGCACAAAGGAGAGAGAGAAAGCGAAAAAAGAGTGTTCGGTCTACCACGTGTTGTTAGCAATTTACACTTCACTTTTCAAATGTATAACTCCGATATTCAAAATCTAAAAGGAAGAAGTTCTTTGGTATTCGTGTAATTTCCATGTAACATTTCCGTTCGATATCCGATCGATTTACAACTAATTCGTTTAACATTAAAACCAACAATATTTCTGAAAAGAAAAAAATACAACGTGACTGCATCTTAATAACTTTATTTGTAAATAAAGACTTAAAGAAACAAACAAATAAATTGACATATCATTTTATGATATATAAAAAGCATGCGATAGGTTTACACTAAATGTGTAACCAGCGGGGGCATAACGTTAACACTGACGTCTCCGTTGTAACACAAGACAGCATCAATTTGGTGGGAAAAACCAACTGAAATTAAAAATGATAAAACGGCTTCACGCGTCCACATGCATTTTTTAAATACGATATTAAACAGGAAGTTTAAGAAAATGTTGTTTAATATAACATCGCCACTTATATAAGCCGGCTCTTGGGGTTTATCTAATATATAACTTTGTTTTGTCGGATGTTCGATAGCAAGTAATCGGATAAATCAATATTTGATTCCGACTAACCAATTTTGCTTTTTTCTTTGGATAATTTGTTTTAAAACAAACATGCATTCGGCTTCAGTTTCTTTTAAATAATACTTACTAATATGGAAACATTTTCAGTAAACGTCTGCACATCTGCAGCTAACGGTTTTAATAAAAAATATAATTCAATGCATTTTTTATCTATATTAGATTTGCCATAAATAATTACATATGCTTATAATATGAATTTTAAAATTTATTTCTACTTTATTTATCGAGAATCGTAGAGTTTACAAATACTCTTTATTTAACTTTCTTATACTATAGTCGATATGCAATTACATAAGCGGCCTTTTTGTCTCTCTCTATCTCTCCATCTGCCTCTTAAGATTTCTGATTACGTTAAGACAACTGTTCTCTTCATAAATAATTATTCCCATAAATAGTTTTACTGCGTTTTCCTTTAAAACGCTTATATCCAGTACCAGCACTTTTGATTATTTCGGCTCAAAATGATTCGAGAACTGCAGATAGTACTTGACGTTCGATGCAATTCTTTATATAATTCTTTATATAACAGTTAGACAGTAAAAAGGTGAAATGGTGCTGCTTAATCCGGGAAGGTGCCTCTCAGAGCATATTGTCTTGCCTTGACAAAGTACAATTCAACTTCGAGAACTAGCGGAGGAATCTATACCCTTCCCTACAAACCCTTTTCTTACTAAAGAGACGTCACTAGTCTTTCTCTACTCTATCGTTATATCTATTGATGGTGATGTACTGAGCTCAAATCTTTGTTTTTTTTCTTGTAAGAAATTCATAGTAAGAACTCGACATTTTACCAGAACTACAAAGAATTACAAATCCTTACTCTGTATGCCTAGCACATCAAACAGAATTTCTACAAAGTTTCATCACAAGAGCATCTCATCCGTGGAACACATTAGCGCGAGGCTGCTTCCCTGTAGTTAGTGGTCTTTAAATATAATATTAAGATATACTTGTCATAAATCTTGTCGATATGTTTTCAAGTTTTCTATATTTCTACTCATCATTTTCAATCATCTCATAATATTATTCATCATACAACTGTCAATCCATCTATCATAAAGCCTTATTCTCGAATGGTTCTTGGTGTTGATAAGTCGCAGCTCAGAAATACAATCAATAGTTCGAACAATACAAAGCATACAGAATATTTTCATTACTGTTTTCACTCGTGTATATACGACTAGATCTTTCCACAGGAAAGTTTTCTTTAGAAAATAACCCATTGAAAGTTTAAAAGAATTTTGGAGAACAATGAATTACCAAACAATCAATTCATGTGATTGATGCATAGAAAATTTACAAAACATATCTAAGTCGGCTAAACAATAAATTTCAAAGTAATACTGCTAAATAACAACACGTTTTTCAGGGTTTAAAATTAGCTGGAACAAAGACTTTTGGTGAAGGGTGTGCAAAATTCTTTTTTCCACCGGTTAAATGTTCAGTAGATGCAAATTTCAGACGACCATTTTATTTTGGTTTTTTTTTCGTCTGCAGAACGTGCCAAAAACATTAAAAACTTTTTAAGAAATAAAACAAAAATTCTTCAGACAATTTTTGAAAAGTGGAAATGTTTTTCTTGTCATGAAATACAAACATTTTGGCTGCAAATCACGTATCGTCAGAACTATTTAAAAGAATATTTGTAAGATAGAATTAAGTCTACAAAATGTATAAAATAGAACATAACAATGACAACTATGACTATTAATGGCATTATTATTATTTAATTAGTAGTACTAGTAGTAGAAGTAGTAGTACTTGCAGTAGTAGTAGTAGTAGTAGTTGTTGTTGTTGGTGGTGGTGGTGTGGTTGTTGTTGTTGATCTATTTATATAAACCTAGAAGAATACCAGTCGCAGGTCTTTGGCGCTACCAGATCAAGTTGTCTGAACGTATCGTCTTCCTGACCCAGAATGCACCAAACATTGATGTTTTATTGTTATTTTTTCTTTTTTGCAACACTCTATCATTTTTACAAAGCCAAAAACAAAACAAGAACAATCCACTCCTTTTCTTTACCCTTTCTTCCCCTTTCCTCCATCTTTCCATTCCCTCGAAACTTTTTCAAAAATGACAGGATTCAACATAAAATAACCCGAAAAGGGTTGGTATGCCGTAAAAACAAAACAACCAAACCAAACACCATGAATAAACATTTCAGGAGATAAAGAACTTGACCCATAAAAAAACTTTTTACCACAACTAATGTTTCGGCATTAAATGACCCATAAGAGGTTGATATGCCGTGAAATAAAACACACCAAACTGTCTCGGGTCAACAAAATTAATTACCCCAACAAAACAGTTTCGCGACAGTTTTATGTCCCTTTACCTTTGTTAAAATTGAAATATAATGATATTAAGCCTTATGTCAAGAATCATTATTCTCATTTTGATACAAAATCCATTACATTATTCTGCTTCTAGAAAATGATTACAATTTAAAGCTTTAGTTTAAGGGGTGTTCAGAAATAAATTAAAATTCAAGGAACTTTTATTAATTGGTGTATGATAATTCTGTACAAAATTCAATACATATCTGATATATTTCAATTGTGTAATAAAAAATAGCAGGATTCCGCAGAGATAATTGTGAAATATTAGTACACTAGTATATTTGGAGATTCGCGTAGGGTACAATGAGGAGAAGAATCAGATCTGAAATGCACTAGTAAAATATTGTTTTGAATTACTAAAATAAAATTTACATTAGAAAAATATTACTTTCAATTTCCATAGGTAAAGCTGATTGCATTCTGACAGCTGAAGCGGCTGGTAGGAAGGTTAGAAGTTAACACCGCTTGCTTACTGTCTTCGTTTTAAGGCTGACATGCCAAGTACTCGAAGTTAGTTCCGTTCAACGATAATAGGCCAGGAGAACGGTTGGAACGTTTAATGATGTGTCCACGGCAGCATGCCACATAAGACGCAGCCAGTCTACTGAGAGAGATTATTGACAAGATAAAACCCGCAGGTGAAGCAGATCCTGTAAGTAACCAATGAAATTATTTACTGCGTAGTGTAAGTAGCACTTGGTCGGATAACGCCAGTTTACCTTGCCACGTAAGATAAGCTGTGCCAATCGCAAATTTATTCAGTTTTTCGTCTGAGAAAGTTACAGTTTTAGTTATAATTCGGGAGATTTTAAGTATTCAGAAAACCACCATTTTGCTTTTCCCGTTAGAACTATTTTTCTCCGGCTGAATTAGAAAAACGTTTTCCGCCCATGAAAATGCTTTTAACCACTGACTGTCAAATACACTTAAAGAGTTGAAGCTGAAACAAAAGCTCAGCTCAGAAGCATATGGGTATTGACTTATTTGGTGATTGTAAGTACAATTTTTTCGAATATGGCGACTGCTTGCAGATTCTAGGCTGATTCTGTGAACCGGACACTTTGTCAACGGACATTCAGCAACTGGACAGGCCCTATATTTTGATACATACATTTTTACTTTTCATTACAATATATTGTCTCTTATTTTTTTCAAATTTTTAATTTTGGCTATTCCCTTGCCAACTTATCCATCGATGTCATTCCTCTGATGATAAGATTTTAATCTTTGAAAAGCCTGGCTTGATGAAAGAAAAATAAACATGTGTTATCGAGTGCAACTTGTATTGAACAATGGAAGATAAAATAGATTCATCATTCGCACATCTGTATCTCTCTTCGTTCATTTATCTTTATAATTGCTCTATCTCGTATATTGAACTTAAATCATTTTACTATAGGTTCAATTCTTTAAAAGTATACTTTTAGTCTCATATTTCATATATATATATATATATATATATATATATATATATATATATATATATATATTTATATATATATATATATCCATTCTATCAGGCAAAACTCTGCCAGAAGAATATGGAAGGGGGAACGCAAGTAGCAAGTCAGACAACCCTCAGTTTATCTCTATTTATATAATGATCCATATTCTTTTGTTTATTTCTATTTTGCTTTCTATCTCGATTGATGATTTATTGTTTGCTACTTTTGAAATTTTTCATCTTGAGACATATTCTCTGTTTTCTATTTCTTTTTAAATATTATTTTTGAAAAAGTAGAGTCACATAAATGGTAAGGTAGTTTCCGTGGTTAAATCGTTTAAGCTGTTCTTGTGATTGACGATTATTTTTTTCCATCTTGTTTGTGACTATTTTACTTCCACTTACGTCCTTGATGTTCAAAAGTCCGGTGTCATTATTTTAATGCCTAGGCCCCTACTACCTGCCAATAATCAAATAATGTAAATTAAACGAAGCCAACGGTTTATGTATTCTTGTTTTTGAAGTTCATCGGAAATCATTCGCATTATTTTTCCAACTCGCGATAGTTCAGTCTCTAATATTTAGACATAATACGCACTTCTAAAAGTTAACGATTAAACATCGGGCAGACAACTTGTTCAATTGTTGAGGTGATACGTGAAAGCTAATAGTCAGTCTGCCTTCCGAAATGAATTCACTTATAAATCATCTATCCAAATGTTAAGAAGTGTTTTTTCTCTAAGCAAATGGAAATGACATTAATGTATATATATATATATATATATATATATATATATATATAAAGGAAAATGTATAGATTTATAAATTCCGCTAGAGCTTTTATTTTATTGGCGATCACGCGTGAATACCTTGAATAACTTTGTGGAAATAAAAAGAACATATTTTAAAATTCAGAGTTAGGGGCTTAGTTTCGTATATAAATTTTACGAAAAATGATCCCTCACTTCCGGGCTATTCTAACTTTTGTGACATTTAACCGAATTGTTAACAATTAACTCTTAGTATATAGGGGCAAAGTCGTAAATCCACACTTAATCGCCGAAAAATATTGAACATAACAGCTACCCCCAAAAAAAGAACGCACAGAGTATATCACCCATTAAACAAAGAAAATTAGTTAAATGATTTACAATGGCCTGGGAATGGAGGACCATTGTACAAAATTTATATGTTAAACTTATCCTCAATCTACATTCTGAAATAATTGCTTTGAGTTTCTTTCCGCTAAGTACGTCAGTGTTCACACGTAATCGCCTAAAAAAGTGGGATCTAATTTTTTGTGAGAGGTGTATGATTTAGCGAAGGGTGTTAATATACACGTTATTGGAGTAATTTAATGATGTAATATGAATATTAGTGCGAAAATCTGCCGAAACATAATTTTATTCCGTCATTTCTGATGAGCGGTATGCACTTATATATATATATATATATATATATATATATATATATATATATATATATATATATATACATATATATTATTATTACTGTTATAGTTTTCACTATTATTCGTATACGTTTTCCCACACTCTATTATGTAGTTATTTCTTCTCTTAATGGGAATATTTTAAAGTATGATCGTAATTTCAGATAGAAACCGGTTTATAACTCTTTTTTTTAGACACGTCCTTGCATCGATATATGAGGGTTTGTCTGTTGGTATGTCATTCGGTCACTCTACACATTGAATGACACCTCTTATTTTAGATACGACCATACGTTTCATCAGTCAGACTGTCAAGCTTACATTTGAAATAGAATTTTCAGTCGTTTTTCACAGTAAGAACAACGATTGATAATTTGGACCTTTTGATCGTCCAATATCATGTAAAGGTTTGTGTGATCGTGTTTCAGCATTTACTAACCTCTAAACGTTGTTATTGTCCGTAAAATCGAGCCCTATTGTATGAATTAAACAGAATCACGTTTTCAATTCGCTTTTTTAATAAATAGTTTACAATGTACATTGGAACTCATTAATTAATAAATCCAAAAACATTTAATGATACACATATACGCAAGGGTAATTTTATAACTTTTGTTAAATCAATTGTATAATTATTTTAAACAACAAATAATAAAGTTATTCAATAAATACACAACTCAATATTTGATAAAATATGATTATAATTTAAGAGGTCATAGAAATCTATTTTAACAACCAAATTTTTTAAAAATATATTCGGAAATTCAGGAAGTCTAATCGGTTGTACTGCTGCCTTACCAGACTAAGATCAGGCTCAATACGTTCTTTCGAATGTGGCGCTGAAGAGGCGCTGAAGAGGCGCTTGTAGAGCCAAGTTATTTTACGATGGTCTCCGACGTGGTGTGTCATTAATAGAACAAGCCCAGCGGTGCAGGTTCAATCGCTGGCCTCTTCTCCACGAGCATTGTTTCAAATCAACATATATTAAATCGTAGCCTAAGTGCACCACATACACATTACTCTATCTCTCTTTCTCTCTCTGTCTCTCTCTCTATATATATTATCGATACTTTCTTAATAAACTGTAAAACTTTATAATAAAATCATAAATGAAGTGTGTTAAGTGTTGCGTAATACCCCGCAACACTTCTCGTGGAATGGCATACCTTGTTTAGTAATGAGGTACTCGACTAGTTTAATCCTCTGTCAAAAATGATGGAAAAAATTATGCTTCGCCTGTTAACACTCACTATTTATCTAGGTGTATTACTAAAATATTTTCATGAAATCATAGAATTACGCCAATCATTTAATTTTTTTAGCTCTGAATTATTATGATCATTTCTGATGACCTACTTATAAAAACCTTTGGAATTTTTTATTATAGAGTGGTTGATTTATTTCTGAATTCATTTCAGGCGGCGGAATAAGTCTGAAGTAATTGTTCGACTTGCTAATTACTCTTCCACTTCTCATTACCATTTGAAATGATTTCGTCCGGAATCTGAAAAAGGCACGTGTTTTACTCGCTAACTGTGCGTAAAAGGTTGAAATCACACATATTTATTTACATACTAATAAATACACATTGGTATTTATTATAGGGCGGAGGTTGACAGCATTGGTATGGTTACAAAGATTTCGTCAGAGTTAATTCCCTCCGTAACACAGATGATTCTATTTGGGTAAAGGGGCAATTTAACAAAAATGGTGGTTAGCATAGTTTCTATTTACTTGCCATCACTCGAAAACAGAGTTGGACATGAGGTCAGTTTTTAATGAGGAGAAAATCCAACTATTCAAAAAAGGGTACTATGTGTTAGGATAAAAACTTACCTCAGTTTATAAGGATTTCTTCTTAACTGACAGAGGAAAGGCAAGATTAAATGTAGTACCGGTACAGATGTTACACTTTGCTCGTACTCCAAGGCGCAATAACAGTTAGAATAGTTTATCAAATGAATTGTTCTAATTCAATTATTTCTAAAAAGATACTGAACTCATCTAATTTTATTAGAACATGATTAGCGTACATTCAAACAAAACTGGATTATTTATTACCTCTAAAAGTGATGTCTTCACAATATACCGACTTTTACGTTCAATTGGTGGGTGACGATTAAAATAACGTCAGAAATCTGAACAAAAATAAAAAGCTTCAAAAGCTAAGCGACTCCACGAAAATAAAAGATGAGAAATAGGATACTATGAATAAGACAGAAATAATACCCAACCCGTATCACCCCTAGTTAGTAGTTGATGAGAACAAGGGTATAGAACATCTAATCGCACAGTGTATGAATACAAATTATCAACAAGACTCTTTAGAACTGGAAAATGGCTCTCTGGAAAGACAAGGTGGCACTTGTGGGTGATATTATGGAAAGGCAGAAATCAGATTTCCAACAGGAGAAACACTAAACAAGAATGATGCTCTCATGGTTAGTTATCTCGGAGGGAAATATATCACGCAGTTGACAGACTTAAGATGCAACGAACTAGATGTGAACTAGGAATCAAAGTTCAATGCAATAATTATTAATTCATAGGGCAAGCTGTTGCGAGCAACGTAACCTTTTTAATGAACAACATATCCATGATTCAATTTCTGATTGTCAACGTCACAGTAATAGTTCAAGCAGGTCAAGCAGTTATTGTCTAAAATGTAAGGATAGGCATTTAGTCATATTTGGATCAAAAACTTTCATTATTACCAGCTACCAATGTTAAATGTCAGGTTTGAGGCTGATGGAGACAGGATATATCCCGTTCAAAATCACGTTGTATTAAAGGAAGTAGAAGGGAAATATTATTCATTCTAATAAAATTATTTCTAAAAATATTAAAACATTTGTAATTAGTTCAGCATACGAGTACTGCACCTTGAAGCGGAACTTGATTAATTACTCTGAATGCGATGTACACATAGTAGACATCACTTTTACCATCGATTGGTTTCGTTTGATCTCGTCGGTTTTTTTTAACAGCATGCCAACACGTTTGTTCACTTAGTGTAAACTAAAGGTGACACACAGAGTGTAATGAACGTTCAGAAAGGTAAGTGCTTAGATAAGTAACCGCTTGATTATACTAGTTTCCATATCAAAATATCCCATCCAATTTTGTAAATGAATACCATCTGAGCTGGGTGTAAAACGTATAACAGACCAGTCTACTGTCAAGATGCAGTACATATCACATGTAATTCTACCAAAACGGATATGTCCATTGGGTCTAGATAAAACAGTCTTATTTACGTGTACAACACTATTTGGGCAGAAATATACTGACGCCCAATAACTACAGTAAAAGATTCATTCAACACAATTTTTTCAAGATTAACTACTATTATATCCATAGCTTGCCGATTGTGATTGATCTCATGGATACCGTCGTGAACTCGCAATTTGCTATGTTCCGTCGACATCGTATGGATTCACATCTTGTTTTCAGTTAATTGTATAAACTGAAGAATGTATCATCGGTATTGTTTTTCAGATGATTGGCCGTAAATAAAAGAAAATAAACCGACAATGTAAATAGCAGTGTGGAAGTTGGGATAGTATCTTTCTCAACGGAATAAATAAGTACAGAAACAAAATAATCCGATATTATTCGGACTCGGCTTGCCGTCTCCTTATTACAGATCAAACACCATTCGCCTATCTGAAGTTTTGACGTGGTAACCTAACGGAAAAAGCACTGTTATATACTGAATAAGTATTGGTTTGCAAGATTACATCAAAATAAGATACATCTTCTATATGGAAAACGTAAACACGTAAACAGACTAGGCTGTATTATTTGGATTATTCGGACTACATATCTTACCTTCACACAATGTTCCGGCCGATGCAACCTCCAATCTATTCAGGTGTCTCTTGTCAAACTCAGAATCTTTATGTTGAACTCAAAAATATGTACGGAATTTCAAACGGAACCCCTTATTTAATCTACGATGAGTATTATTCAATGGTTGTGAGAATAACACCGAAGAATGTACAGTTATTTGAATAATTCAAATAATACAAATTATCAATATTCATCTAAAAAATGTCGAAAAATAATAAAACGTGGCCGTCTTCAGCATAATACAACATGACCGTCTTCAACATAATACAACATGACCGTCTTCAACATAATACAACATGACCGTCTTCAACATAATACAACATGACCGTCTTCAGCATAATACAACATGACCGTCTTCAACATAATACAACATGACCGTCTTCAACATAATACAACATGACCGTCTTCAACATAATACAACATGACCGTCTTCAACATAATACAACATGACCGTCTTCAGCATAATACAACATGACCGTCTTCAGCATAATACAACATGACCGTCTTCAACATAATACAACATGTTCGTCTACAGCATGATACAACGCGTTTGTATTCAGCATAATACAACATGCTCGTCTTCAGCATAATACAACATGTTCGTCTACAGCATAATACAACATGCTCGTCTTCAGCATAATACAACATGTTGGTCTACAGCATAATACAACATGACCGTTTTCCACATAATACAACATGTTCGTCTTCAGCCTAATACATGACCGTCTTCAACATAATACATGTTCATCTTCAGCATAATACAACATGTTCGTATTCAGCATAATACAACGTGTTCGTCTAGACCATAATACAACATGCTCGTATTCAGCATAATACAACATGTTCTTCTTCAGCATGATACATGACCGTCTTCAACATAATACAACATGTTCATCTTCAGCATAATAAAAAATGGCCGTCTTCAACATAATACAACATGTTCGTCTTCAGCATAATAAAAAATGTCAGTCTTCAACATAATACATGTTCGTCTTCAGCATATTACAACATGGCCGTCTTCAACATGATACGAAATAGCTATATTCAAGTCCAATGTAAACAACTATCTGTAATGTCGCCATGTGAGTTAATCCTCGTTCACAATCCTTCTATTATATTGCTCCATCATTCAACTGAAAATCTCACAAACTCTTATTACTGAGTAACTTTTGTTCTTGGTAAATTGTGAACCATATATATGATGACTCATCACTTTCAGAGCGAAACCTGCGTGAATATATATTGATAAATGTCAGCATGGGTATGTTAAATTTATGTATTTTAGCATTATTTCTATCAGATGAAAACTTGATAAAAAACTATTTCCATCACGCATAAAGGTTTCTCGTATTCGCTATGAATCAATCGTATAACAAACGAGGAAAAGTTAATTATGAGAAATCCTAACAAGTGTCGCCGATGTATGTATTACGCTGTAACACGTTGTAATCACATGATGACGATATTTAATTATATAATCTAACTAGGCTTAACATAAAGGAAGATCTAACTTACTGGCATTTGCATTTGGAAGCTTTTCCTAATTCTCGACCTTTTTGTGAGTGCGTCTTCATTCTATTTCCGATTTTTATGTGTTTGTGAATCAGCTGAAGACATACAAATGGACAAATAAAATAAGGAAGTTGTCAAACATCGATAACTAAAAAGGATATAAGAGAAATAATAAAGCTCAAGGGAAAACAAGGCTATACAAGGTGAATGACAAGTAATAATTCGAAAAAGGAACGAACAAGTGAGAAAAGCAGAACAATGAGATAAGCCAGTATGTGGGAAAGGGAAACATGAATTCCATTGTAAAACAACATAGCACATCAATGAATTAAGAACAAAAGAAAGACGTATACGTTGAGAAATAAGAAGTGGGTAATCAGGAAAAACAAGAATGGGTGTATGACATAAAAATGAGTGCGTATAGCTAAAAACGGTTAGGAAAACTAATAAAATTGGAGGAATATTTGTATTTCAGTCTGCAACGAAAACTACGTCACAATCGTCCTCAACGATTAACCTTATTTTGTACATTTTTTTAAATTTTCAATTTGTAACTATTAAAAAATAATATCTTATAGTATTTACACCTTCAGCTTTACCTATTTACTATACTTTAATATGCAATTCAATTTCATATACAGTGATACTGCTATTTTACATATTGAATATTTGTATTGATTTTAATATATAGTTTATTATTAGAATTGACTTTTCATTGTTTTGCTTTAATATATAATCTAAAGGATACATAATTAAACAACTTTAATTATATACCTTCTCTTATTAGTAAAATAATTAAATGCAGTCAATGTTACAAGGTATACGGACTCAACCATGCAACATTGAGCCAGATAAGGTCTTCGATGAGGTACCGCTTAATTCTACGAGCTACCTTAGGCAAATAGACCACCTATATATCGAACCCACTTCAGGAAATATAACGTTTGATTATACGGCCGACAACAAACTAGTGCCCTGTAACAGAAATCGTAAGTTGGATCCGTTCCGCTTAACACTATAGAAAGTGAAATCAACAAATAATTATTCGGACTTTAAAAGGAGGTCGACTTCACTTTTTAAAAAACTTTGTTAAATGTGATGATAAATGTGGAAACCAAATACATATAAGAAACGATTCATCCACACACTTTATTAAAAATTCAGTGATATTTTATCCATAACGTTAGATCAGAGAGTGGTTTAATGGATATATTCTCAGACTATGGAATCTGTTTCACTTACGCATTAATAAACTCAGGGAAAATTACGAAATCGTATATTATTCTCCTGCCAAAGGCAACTGATTAATGTAAAACGCAATTTCCATTAAAAATAGTTAATATCTAAGAACCTTTTATCTATGGTACACCTTACAACGGGACTGCTTTTTTCGGGCTACAACATATTCGTCTTCACATCGAACGGCAACAGATATTAGTCAGAAACCTTCTTCATAAGTAACCTAATGTTGTTCATCTTATTCGTCACTTTCAACCCTCTCATAATTCCATTCATCATTTTAAATAACAATCCATATATATATATATATATATATATATATATATATATATATATATATATATATATATATATATATATATTTAACTGTTATCATTCATTAGCGTTTGGCCTTGCTAAGTCGTGTCTTACCAGGAAAAACAGGAAGTAGTTCAATTAATTATATAGTATCAGTCGTTCACATTCGTTATTGTGTTTCGATTTCATATAACCCAAAAGGGAATTTGTTACGATTAATCATATCTGCCAAACAAAATATGGGTGGAATCTGGGATCATAACTTTCCCAATAGCATTAGAAAATAAGGAAGCACAATAGCTCTTGAGCTTTCCAAATATACTTTTTTATACTAATGGATCACAACTTATCAAGGTCAAAAGGTTCTACTTGTTTACATTGGACTTGAAAATAACCATGTTGTAGTCAGTAGACCAACATTCCCACGGTATCGTGTTCTACATTTTTTGGGAAACAAACTATTTTCATGGGAGTTCGTTTTGTTCTAGATTAAAAAAACGAAAAAGGGAGAGTTCTTTGCAGTTTTAGAAATAAGACGAGTTTTAGCTGAGATGGTCTTACTGTGCACCTACCATTGAAATATGGATAAAGCAGGGAAAGAGTATTGATTTACTCCTCTCCAGGAGTTAGGCACAAGGCCAGTTTTTATCTTACTCCCACAAGTAAGATGTGACCCAAGATCGGGTCGGGAAAGTCGGGTTTAAAAATTGCCTGGGCAGCCCCGTCGGCATTCCCCGGTAGAGGCGCCTCAGACAGTAAGCAATAAACTTACTCCTCCCCAAAGAGGGTAGGCAAAGCCTGGGAAGGTGGACCTCCCAGAACTGCACAGGACAGACCCATTGACCGGCGTAAATCAATACCCGAAGACCAAGACAACACCAGTATGGGGTGCAGTATCCATCGGAACAGATACTACACTTTGTGTCTTCTTTGATAAAATGATCGCAGGCAGTCCACGTTGCTAATCCTTATGACATTCGTCTTTCCGAACTTTCTATTTTTATAAACTAATAATAGATTATATGTTTTATTTAAAAGAACGCCTCGATGTCCCAGCAATACTTTTACAAGATAGACAATAAAAATCGCCAAATACGTTCATTAATCTATGTAAATTTATGCAGGACGAGGTTAAAATTATGCACGTTTACGTTAATTCTGATCACAAACTGGTCAAATATTGCTTGCACGTTTTAATATTTATGTTGTTCTCTACCAAGCCATGAAAATACGTCGTTTTATTCATATCTGTCGACAATAGTTGACAGATAGCTGACCCTTTTTTTAGTCGCTGACCTTCTGTCGAGCTGAGGCATGATAATGTGCAATTCTAAGATGTCAATCCTCCTAGAACTTATTTTCTTTCTTTGAGTTTATTGCTAATCGACCCAGATGTCCTTACCGGGGAATGCCGACGAAACAACTAAGGCATTTTTGTGTCACATCTTCTTGCACTAGGAGGCAGATAAATACCACCAAACCACGAAAAATCCTCACAATAGATCAAGACAGGTGTAGCAAATTTGTAATTATGCTGTAAAAGCTTTTAATTCTAAAAAATAATCTTATCCCAGGATTAATGCAATTTGGCCTTAGAAAAAGAAAAAGATCAAAGTGGGATAAACCATTGGTAGTAACATTTGGAATGATTCCATAATTCTGGATTTTATGATTAGTGTGTTTGAATGTTGTTCAAGTTGGTTAGTTTGATTTCTTTTCTTTTTTCTAAATCAGAGCTTAGCAACTATAGTCAAATTTATGTAACACTAGCATTGATAAGTATTAATCTTATATAAATAGAGATTTTGTCCGTCAATCCGTCCGTTCGTCAGTCACAACTTTTCCAAAAGTCACAGTTTTCAACGTAATAAATACATTACATAATTGGTCCAATTTTCAAGTATCAAAGATCCTAACTACTTTTAGAAATAGAAAAAACTGGCTTAATAGTCAATTATAAATCCCCAACAAACAAAACAGATGACATGACAGGAAATCAAACGGAAAACTTGAGATATTCAGTCTGAAGTTTTACCCATTGAGCTATGTTATCATTCTTATGGATGAAGATTGAAACATTACCTTAACGAAATAATTATAGTTTAGCGAGATGTTATATATCTACGATTTAGTCATGTTTCAAAACATGAATTCAAACAAAAGAGATAAAATTAAATGAATTCGTAAATATTATCAATAGAGTTTGACAATTATTATAACAGTCAAAAATATGTTAACTACGTATTGGCGTTAAAAAAGAATAATATTTAATATATAAAAGCATATGGGCGCATAGGGCGAAT
>OY744516.1:212403865-212593865 GCA_963556195.1 Sepiola atlantica
AAGCCAAGCTGAGATCCACAGCTAAAGTGCAAAAAATCACTATCGATTATGGGTACCCTTGTCAAGAATTGTGCCATAAAAGAATGGGGTGGGGCAAATTAAAACGCCTATAACTCAGTAACTAGAGGGGATATATTGACATGTGACCACTCATTTTGTCCCTTACAAAAAGGCCTATGAAATAAAATTAGATGTCTTGTAGCCCTGACATAGGTCATTGGAGGTCAAAGGTCAAATGTCAAAAAAATTGAATTTTTTAAAAATTAAGGTGTAAGTATTATTAGATGAAAAGGTGATAACAAAATGTGTATTTCTCTGACAAAGGTAGTCTTTTCTTGAAGAAAACAATCTAGTCCATTGATAAAAAGTACAAAATAATGTTATGGTGGTTTGATGTCCTGAAAAAAAAAGTTAAAAAAAAACGAAAAATGTATTTTGAGTATAATCTTTTTTTATATGTTGCTAGGGGTAAGGGAAAGGTAAACTGTGATAATTTCAAAACTTTCAAATAACTTTTAATGAAGGACTATTCATTCTATTGCTTATACACTAAGGTACAAATGAAGGGTCATCTTATGCGTATACCAACATTTTATGTGGGTCATCAAAGGTCAAAAGGTCAATTTCCTCAGTTTTTTATCGAATCGAGGTGCAAATCAGAAAGGCATCAGAGATGCCTTTCTAATTGTCACCTATCGGTATATGGAATCTAAAATGAGTTATTTGTTACCAGTTAATGCCCTTGAAGTAATATTAGTTATCATATTGACATTTCTGAGACCCAGTTTCAGGGAAGACTGATCTACTTCAGGCCATTTTTAAAAAGTCATTTTGGGAAGTACCGGTGTCCCACCTCTGTAGAAAAGTGTATGCAAAATCCAAGTAGCTAGAAACTAAGAAAGACTATTTATACAAATAACCTATGTGTGCCACTGGAAAGGCCCCCATCAGCAGACTTTCATATTTAATTAGATGATATCCCTATTAATAAGTCATTATATAGGCCAAGAAAGATCAATAAGTCGCAACCTCTATTTACATTAATATTCTAGATGGCATTGCACCCACGTTCTCTATCATTTCTGGATGTTACTTAATCCTGCATTCCAGTGCTTGAATGACACAAACTAAACTGGCGAATCGCTATAAACCAAATTAAAATTTAATTGTAATGTTTGTTGTTCTTCCACAGAAAATCATGCATAATTCAGATCATTCAAAACAGATCATCACATATCCATGTCATCATCCTCATCTTCCTCCTGAGAACTATCACCACACAAATAATTCTCATCTGTATCTTCACTTTGGTTGGTACAAGTTGTGAGTTTGCACATATAAGTACACATATAAGTACACTTTAGTCTGTTGCGCAAACAACTACATGTTTCCTCGACGCACTTCCGCGAACATGTGCAAGAAAGAAGTTCCATCACCACTTCTGGTGCAGGCGATGCAGAACTCCAGTCAATGATAAGCTTACCATCTTCAAGACCCCAACCATGCCCTATCGGATCAGGAACTTCCGGAGAAACCTCTAAGCTTCTCTTCCAAATGGCACACTGGTAATTCGCTCTTCGACAGTGATTGACAAGAGATGATGAACATGGTGGTAATTGCCAAGATTCTGCTTCACCTTTTCGAGCACAAAATAAGTTGAATCTGAGATAATTTAAACTTGATATAGTTGTCTTTGAATTGTAAATATTGCAGGTGAATGCCTCCAGTTTTTCCATAAGTTCATCCGATATACTCCAGTCAGATCCAAGCATTTTCAATGTCTGAACATGTGTCTTGTTTTTTGCCAAAAGTTTATAAGCAGCTATCTTCCCTTTACCAGCAAATGCAGAAACAGTGTCACAACCAGTGAATGCATGCAAACCTTAGATATTTTCTGTATATCAGTGAATTTGGTGCGTGTCTTAGTTCCACTTTTCAGATAGAGAGGGCAAGATAGCTTAGATGAAAAGGCAACACACAGAACGAACACATCTGTGTCCTCAGAGATTATGATGATTGAAGGAAATTTGGCTGCAGCGCAATGAGCTGCATGCAACAATAGTCGTGTATCAGCCTCCTCCTGATAAGACGCTAGACAACTGACACTTTCTACAGAGCCTTGTGACAGTTTTTTACAGAGTCTTCCTGTTGTAACAAACATACATTTGTTATCCAGTCTTTCTATTCGTGATGGTTTGCTCCACTCATTCACTAGGAATTCAATTAGTTTATTTTTATTATCCGGTGCGCATAGAAATTTTCTCCACTGTGTTATTTTATGTCCAGGTGAAATTGTCTTGTATGCTGTTCCAGTTGATGAGCCCCTGTTAGCCCTCTCTAGATCCTTTATGGACTGCTCTCGGTAAACATCGAAAACAACTTCTATGCGACTACATTTTGGTCCCTCTCTCAATACCATATTAAGCACAGTATCAGCTACATCAGTGAAAGTCATATGATTTGCATCTAATTTCTGGACCAGAGCCATTCCATCTATGATACATGCAGAATTATCAGGAATTGTTTCTACTGGCGTTGACTCCTTTGTCAAGTGTTTGTAGAGAGATGATTTCACAGTCTTCCGTAGTGTACCCTCTGGTGTAGCTAATGCCCATGGAATAGGGCCCAAACGATGTGCAAGTACCTCTTTCAAGTCAACTTCACGAGTTTGTGCAATCAATATCATCTTAGCAAATAGATCTCTATCGGCTTTGATGATGATTGCTCTCCCAGCAGACTGATAAGTTCTCTTCACTCTCATGTCAGTAAATGTTTTTAAGTTAGCTTTCTTTATAGGATCATGGAATTTCGTTTTTTGGTGGTTGACTTTCGAGTCTTTCTTCTCTGAACTGAATATATGAGTTCTCGCCAAGTTCTTTAGCTGTCAAGAGATCATGGGAAATATCTCCAGGAGCAGCAATCCCTGTGGAAATGTTGAGAAGTTCTTGATTTGGAGAACAGAATGGATTGACCCAAATATTTTCCAACATATTCACAAGCGAAGTAATGTCTCGTTCATCTCTTCTCATTCGAGATTCACTCAAATCTGGATGAATAACAGCGGTACAAGCATTGGTACCTAGGGTATCCCTTAGTAAATGTAGAAATGAACTGCGATATTCAGCAGTAAGATAGTATCTGGTAATTGCACTAGCTTTTAAACTAAAACCTTTTGTGCCTCCTGCTGTTTGTGTGTCTTTATTCACTGTTTCCTCGATAGCTTGGTCAATTGGGATCCTTCCGAATGGGTTCTTGGAACTAAGCTGAACTGAGAATCCACCATGATCAAGGAAATTGTGAAGCTCAGGGTGCTCCTTTTTAAGATGGGTCATTTCTGCATAATAATGTGTAAGGTACCGTGCATAATTCATTCGGTCGTATGCGAAGCACCATGGTATCATATCCCGAACTGACTGCAAATGTAAACACCAATTTCTTTCCCGGGAGGCATGAAGCATATTTAGGACGATGTTTACTAGGTCTATGTAAGACATCCAAAATGCTGCCAGCTCACCTGACTGAAAGCGTAGAGTTTCAAGATATTCAAAAAACTGGTAAGCCACAGACACAAACAATGGATTACAGAGAGTCTCCGACAACATTTCAGAGCATACATTGCTGGAAAAATCTTCTATCAAGCTCACAATATCACAACAACTATCTTCAAAGTCTTGTTTTTTACAGAAGCTTCTCCATGCAAGACGAAGTAATGCCTCATAAAGAAGTTTGTGGAATCTAACTGCACGATTGTACTTGTGCCCATCAAGGACCCCACCAATCGAACCTTCAGCTATTACTCCGGATTCAATACACAAATCCTTCAAACCAGCATCCTGAAACCGCTTCCCTATGACACCAAGCAAAGTGCATACTGTATGGAACACACCCAGCCTTGGAACGATATCAGAAAAGGTGTCTTTATGTTTCCAAATCACCTCAGTTGCTTTTGCGTATAGAGCTTGGTCAAACACTAGAACAATGCTTTGGAGGGACAAAGCACGTCTGATTTTCTGTGACTGTAGCAGTATCTCATGCATTGTTGACAGTTCTGGTGCTGGTGCATTTATGGTAGGTAAGTATCGAACAGTGTCTGCTGTAACTTGTTCATTTTCACGCACATTGATATGAAAACCAGTCCAACTACCAACACATTGATTCACAGAGCTGTGCAATCTCGCAAGAACCCAAAGTAATGTTTTCTTATACACATCATAGTTCATTTCATCATCCTTCACATCAATGTACGCCCGAGATAAAGGACCAACACGTTCTCCAGCATTATATAGTGGTAAGCACGGTTGTATAACACTCAATGTTCTTGTCCTTTTAAATGACTCTAGAGAACTTGTCGTTTTATCAGCTGTTGGCAAATAATGTGGGCCATATATTCTTGGTTGTATTAGAATTCCATTCACCCTGTGTGATGTGCCCCCTCCGCTGAGTGTTTCCTCAAACCTATCAATATTGTCCCATGCCAATGTCACCATTGTGTTAGGGTAAATGTCATTGGGTAATGCAAATTCATTGTCAGTGTGGCTCTCCAGTTTTTTTAGAGCAAGAGCAGTATAAATTCTTCCATCGTTGTGTATGAAATGCCATGTCCATAACGATTGAGAATTTGTATCAGTTCGGTGTTTCCAGTGAGGCTTTTCACAGCTTGGGGAAGAATAATATGTTTTGGTGGTTTCACTCTAGCACAGGTCACACCATACACAATATCTTGTCCAACAGACTGTATTAGTATTTGTGTTTTTCGAGGAATATCATCAGATAAGGTGAACCAACAAAAAGAATTCTCAAAAAGTTATTTAATGCATCTGGAATGAAAATACATGGGTCACTCATCTCTGCAGCTGCGACAGGCCATGGTGTGCTGATATCTATCTTTCTAACATCATTTCTAATGAAACGAGATTCTTTGCTAATGATTCCATCTTTGTCCACAGAGTCATTTGTTAAGATATCTAACTCTTCTCTCAATCTCATGTTCTCTTTCACTAGATCACCTCTTAACAGATTGTCTGGGTACACTAAAATTTTACCACTGTCATTAGGTATCATGTGAATGTTCTGACCAAATTCCTTCTGGAGCTTCCTTTGAATGTGCTTCTTTGTTGAAGATTTAATTTCAGTGATTCCCATCTCACGCAGAAAACTTGTAAGGTCCTCCGTTAATTCTGTTAACTTGATAACCCTCGGTTTTTTAAATAGTACATCTCTAATGTTATCAAAAAGTTTGTCATAACATAGTTTTTCAGCTCTAGCATATAGAAGTTCAGAATCAATGTTCTCTGGTGTGGTAAAAATACTTAAGGAAGTTCTGGTATAGTTACGATCACCAGATTTAGGAGGTCTGGTGTAATCACGGTAACACTGACGGTGATAGTGACCCTCGGCAGCTACAAGATCACGTGAGAGAAGAGCGATAACTCGGGTGTCATTTTTATGTGTAGCAGCATCTCTGATTGTCTTATCTGCTTGGAGGTTAACACATTTAATCAGTGGATCTCTTTTGTTTGTACTTTTCATATATTTACTAGTCTTCAAACGGAAGATACAAACAGCCTCGTACACCCTTGATATTGAAGATGTGACTGTGGTTTGACGTCTGTAGAATACTTTAGAACTACCTGCCTGTGACTGTTCAGGTTCTCGTGGATCCTCACTTATTATAATAGAATCTAGATCCCGCTTCTTGGTGAAACGATTCCTGCACTGTCGGTGATAAAAGATTTCTGGCACACATCCATCACCTGCTGCTATAGCTATATCAAGAATTGCATCAAAACATCTCATTTCTGCAGCGCGAACAAGTTGTGTCCATGAGTTCAAATCCTTTGGTGAATTCAAATCGGAGTCTCTTTCAGAGCAATTGAAAATACAAGAATGTCGACGACGTTTTTGTAAAGCTTCACAGGTTCCTTGGTTGCCCTCAGCCTCTTCTACCTCACCTTCTTCCATGCTTACATCAGTGCGTTCCATACTTTACCTGAAACAAAGCAAATTTCATAAGAATGTTGTGGACTCGCCAAAAAGATATAATTTCTGTAGCAACATATAAAAAAAGATTATACTCAAAATACATTTTTCGGTTTATTTTCAGGACATCAAACCACCATAACATTTATTATTTTGTACTTTTTATCAATGGACTAGATTGTTTTCTTCAAGAAAAGACTACCTTTGTCAGAGAAATGCTCATTTTGTTATCACATTTTCGTCTAATAATACTTACACCTTAATTTTTTTTTAAATTCATTTTTTTGACATTTGACCTTTGACCTCCAATGACCTATGTCAGGGCTACAACACATCTAATGTTATTTCATAGGCTTTTTTGTAAGGGACAAAATGAGTGGTCACATGTCAATATATCCCCTCTAGTTACTGAGTTATGGCGTTTTAATTTGCCCCACCCCATTCTTTTATGGCACAATTCTTGACAAGGGTACCCATAATCGATAGTGATTTTTTGCACTTTAGCTGTGGATCCCAGCCTCGCTTCAAAGTTTTTCTGTAACTACAAACATAGGTATTTCAGAAAAACGTAGTGTCCCTTTGTCCCCCCAGGTGGTACCAATCGATGAAATTTATGGGTTTGGCTCATGGACTATAATGGGTAAAAGGCAATAGCACGGAATAAAAAATAAAATAATAACGTACATAGCTGAAATATCTATCTTATAAAGACGTCCCCTGTAAACATGGTGGTTGTGGTGGTAGTAGATTTTTCCGTGTTAATAACAGTTACCTCGACTTCCTGTATGCATGATTTGTTTGAGAGAGTCAGATATGCCTGAATAAATCTAAAATGACATCATGAAATATAATGAAACTGATTATTTATTTCCGAAAACATTCATCTATTATTGATATATAGTGTGGCCATATTACCATTCTATTTAGCGATTGTGTTTAAAAAGCTATTGTGTCAAGAAGCAGATGAAAAATAGTGGGTTTAATTTATTAGATAAATGACATCAAAAATAGCAGATCGCTTTTCAAGCGTAGTGAATATGTAAGAAGATGTGTGTTTGGATATCTTGACAATAATTTATATACATTGCTCTAATTAAATTAGTCCCACATATTTTCTGAGACATTCAATTTGGTTCAAACCACGACCACAAGAATTGCAAGCTAAAATTGATTGTATAAACTGCTCTGCATGTAACGTTCAATCAGTAGACAACGTATTTACTTTCGATTGTTTCTGACTTGTCTGTTCTGTTTAAATAATATAAACTCATTGATACACGTATGTTCAAATAAACTTGAAACATAGAGTTAATAAAGATGGAGCCGAGTAGGTTCTTAGATAAGTCAGTTTATCCTATATTGTTGTCTTAGCAAAATAGTCCATTAACATATATAAATGAGTACAGGCTTTGCTCGTGATAAATACCATGGTAGACTACCGTATGATAGCATGTTGTACAGGTAATCTGTTCAGCTTAACGTTACACAAACTGAATATCAGCAAGTGATAGGTAGCATCACATACTCTAATTGTTTTATATAGTAATTTTCTTTGTGTGTAACTATACAATTGTATCATTAGTATGATGAACCCCCTCGCAAATCAGATGGCGAAAGAATACAAATCGTCGGAGCACTTCAGAAATCAGTACGCGATTTAGTTTCCCGCTCGCGAATTTAGAGCGAGTACACTATCTGGAGCGGTCACATGACGCACTTTTTATTCATAATAATTAATTATTAGCTATTTCAATCCTTTTATCATCAAAACCACATAAAAGGTATATTTTATGTGAAACTTCGATGTCGTATATTGATTCATCTTTGTAGTCAGGTGAACCTTTTATTAAAGTCTACTTTAATTATAATGGAGTACAGATTCCTTTAACTGGTTCATTATGGATTCAATTCTCTTGATAACATGATTAAATGCGAAAATATAATACGTATAAAAAACTGCCTCAGATAAACAATTCATTCGGGATTAACTGCTAGTTTCCCCTATATCCCGGGTGCGTCATTGACGTTATTGATACTGTCGCGGTCTGTGGAATAGGCTAGGACAAATTATATTCTTACCGGAGTTAGGCTGGTCACTTAAGCAGTAATAATATTGGGATTGTTATGAACATGACATTTACCTCCAGATATAAGTAAATGTCAACTTTTCTTAGAGTAATCATATGCAATAAGTCCTTCACCGGAGATAAAGTGTTTCGATATTAAAAAACAAAGTGAATTTATTCGCTATAAAATGTACCAACGAAACAGACAAAATAAAACAATTGTATTGAAATTTCGATAATACTTTTCCCAAATATATTAGGAAATAAAAAAATGGTATAGTGTACTTGAAATCTAATTGAATATTTTAATTATTTCATCAAAATTACCTGTTTTCAAGTTTTTTTATCCGTTCAAATATTCTACTGCAATGTTCGTAGTTATGCGATTAATCAGTTCGGTATTTCCGAGTCATATTTAAACTATCAAACCACTAGTTACACGACACAGATAAGAGTTTACCTTCAAAAAGGAACTTTTAAAATTGATACATTTTTACGGGATGATGTGAAACTCTGTTTGCCCGACCAGAATATGATTGAGGTGTTCACTCCCCTTTTGTGTGTTTCTGTCAACAAATCACATCAATGTATATGTATTTTGGATCTTTGAGATACTGATTTATAATGTGTCTTATTTGGTCCGGACGGACACCTGCTGTAACAGATAAAAAGTTTAGTAATAATCAGTTCCAAGTACCAATTTGATAGGGTTAAAGGTTCAATCATCACTAGACACGATACTAGCTAAGAATAAAACACAATTAATTGAGAATTTTTCCAAGTTATGGCTGACGAAACAAGAATAGTTTACCCTCATTAGATAAAGTTCGTAATTCCGTATAGATTTCCGAGTTCGACAAACATTTCCCAAGTTCGACAAGAGGCACTTAAAGAAGGTCTAAGATTACATCAGCCGACAACTTGTTAGAATAATACCTAAGATGAGAACACGGAACTGAATAATTCAAGTAATACAAACATATATGTAGAACAGCTGTAGCTAGTTTCTTTGTTACACTGTGGAACATTGCAATCCCTACAATAATTGGATCCAGTGATGTAACCGTATTGAAACCGAGATAAATAAAGGTTAAACCGATAGAAACGTACTTGTATTTGCTTTTTGAATACGTGAAATTTTCATGAGGGCGCTTTTACTTTGTTTGAGCTATTTATTTTTTCGGGTTGTTACATAATCGAGCGGAAACATACAAACGGAAAATCTGGTCAGGAAATTTATAATGATTAATAAATAAATTTTCCCGAAACATATCGGAGTAAAAGAAGCATGTAAAGCATGAGGTATCATAATTAAACACTTGAAAACGGAATAAGAAAGTAAATAGAAAAGTAAGAAATAATTAGGTTAACAGATTTAACAGTGCATATATGGAAATAAGAATATATGAAATTAAAGGGTATTGAAGTGGGAGTAAAGAAAGTAAAATGGAAAGATTAAAGTAGAAAAACGAATAATGAATTATCAGGAAATACATAAAACCAGAGAAGAATAGACGAAGAAGGATGGAAAATAACAACAAGAAAAATAAAATACAGTAAAATAACACAGCAAAACCAAATAATTTTGCATGGGAAGCGAATGAAATAAGATAGAAAGAAAGAAAAAATGAACGAACGAACGAAGTAAATCGAAAATAAAAACGGATCATTAAATGAATAAAGACAACCAAGAATCGATTAAGAAATAAATAAATAAAAATAGATTAAAATAAGAGAAAATTGGAATGGATGAAAAAAAATATCGAAAAATGTATGGAAACTGTTGTGGTTGCAAGGTTGAACAATAATTAGTGAGGAATACAATGAAGACGCAAACAACAAGGAGAATGCAATAATAAGTGTATTAAAGAAAAGGTATAGTTACAGTATGTACAAATGAAGGTGTCGAGTCAGAGACTCTTGGTGGGAGGACATGTACGCTCTTCGGCGTCACTTCCGGTGGCATTTAGGTAACACACACTAAGGCCAACCTAGGCTTGCCATTTATAGTGTAACGTTATTCGTATATGCAAATGAGTGGTTGCCACCACAACACCCCCCTCCCAAGATTTGAAGTCACACAGATTTCAATATCTTTTTCTTTACGTATACGGTGGGGGCTGCCCACTCGGTGTGTTCTATATTTGATAGAATTCCTGTCAGTTCCAATCTATCTAATTCTTTATTAATCTTTTTCAACCCAGCGAACGGAACGTTTCGCTTTTTTCTAAAAATTGGGCTGGCGTTTTTTTTAAGTTCAAACGAGGCCTTGAATTTATTACAGCGACCTAAGTTAGTCGTGAATGCTTCAGGAAATAATTCTTTTAAATCGTCTTTCATATTTACTGTTGTTGGAGAAGAACATTCTATTTTTTTACAGAATGTATTGATTGGCTTATCCCATAGTCCAAATTTCTCAATTAAATCTATTCCAAACAGATTTTCACTATTTTTCAGTACGAATATTTTTAATTTCTTCGTAATCCCTTTTAATTTTATCGGAAGGACAACTTCTCCTTCAAATGTTATACCACCACCAGTTACCGTCCGGGCTGATTTACTCGTTTTCATCATGGTTGGTTTTTTACCCAACTTTTTCCATGTATTCAGGTTTATAATAGAAATATCGGAGCCGGAGTCGAGTTGTAACTTTATTGGTGTTTTAAATATTTCCACTTTTACGTATTTTCGCCGATCTTTGTCTAATTTTGTATTTGATTTTGTTTGCTGTACTCTCTTTCTGGTGTAATCTTTATATCTGCAGCAATCGCTTTTGTGTCCCACCTTCTTACAAATGTAGCATTTTTTCTTTTTATAAGGACAATCTGATTCCCAATGCTTTTCTGCACATCTCTTACAGTTATATCTAGGAAGAGGCTTGTTATATTCTGTCCTATATTTATGGTTATTAGGATTGTAATATCCCGTTCCATTTCGATTGCTTTTCTTTGTAAAGTTCTTGGTTGGTGTGTATGGTTTTCTAATTTTTCTTACATATGCCACTCCGGATTCTTCTATATTTTTTAAATCCTTTTTTAGTGTAATGGCCCTTTCACAGTCCTCTGCTAGTTTCTGAAGGGTTAAATCTTGCTCAGATTCCAGCTTAGACAACACTCGTCTGCGTATTTCTGCATTTTTCGTGGAAACTAACCCTTGTGCGAAGATTAGACATTTAAAATCTTCTACCGTTAGTTCCGCAAGCTTAAAATTATCGCAGTTTTTATTGACAACTGATGCGTATGTCAAATAATATTGGTTGTCCATCTTTCTTAGATTCATGCACAGCCATCTTTTATGAAAAAGAGATATATTTGGATTAAATAATTCTTTTAGTAATTTCACAGCTTCCATGAACTCTAATTCCGCAGTTTTTTTAGGTAATATGTAATCTATGAATTTGCTGTGTTCTGATGTACCCAATTTCCTGAGTAAGAGGCTCACTTTCTGGCTATTTGGCCAATTTTTGCAGTCCAGTTGAAAGACATCCTCGTATCTTGTATAGTATGCTTCAAAAGTCTTTCCTTCCTCCGGCACATAATTAAATGTGTACATACTATTAAAGATAGTTGTATGGGAGAAATTAACACTGTCGACATTTTCTCGATTACTCTTTAGTAGTTCCAGTGTTTTAGCAAAACGTTCATTTTGTCTTTCCTCGCGGTCAGCTTGTGCCTGTAAAAATTGCATGAACATTTTTGATAAGTCTTCCTTTTTTCTTTTTTTTTTTCGTGACGTTTTACTGTATTATCCGTTATCCAGTGACAACTTTTTTTTTAAAAAAATCCTTTTCTTGAGCTTTAATTTCTAGCTATGGTATTTCCTTTGAGTACCGCCGCCAAACAAATTATTAATTAAAAGATTCCTTTAGTTGTTGTTTTGCTAACGGGGAGCAGTAATTAGAATCCACTGGTGAACTTTTTTTTTCGTAGGTTACTTCCTTGCTTTTCGTAATACGAGTCTGACTTGTCGTTTTGCGACAGAACAAAATCCGCTTTTCGTTTGCAAGTTGATCCTTTAGTAATACAAAACAGATTTGTCGTTTAGCGACAAAACAAAAATTCACTTTTACATTCGTTTGCAAGTCGGATTCCCAGAAAACGGCGTAAATTGTCGCTTTTGCCACGTTCGAGTTTTTTTTTTCACTTAAGTTGAAACTTTTCTTTAGCGTAAAATCCGTTTGCTCGTCAACACTTTGCATTGTACCTTTTTTTTTAACAGTTCTTCGTCAAACTGTTATATTTGACGTTTCATATCTCGTCGCCAACTGTTGTGGTTGCAAGGTTGAACAATAATTAGTGAGGAATACAATGAAGACGCAAACAACAAGGAGAATGCAATAATAAGTGTATTAAAGAAAAAGTATAGTTACAGTATGTACAAATGAAGGTGTCGAGTCAGAGAGTCTTGGTGGGAGGACATGTACGCTCTTCGGCGTCACTTCCGGTGGAATTTAGGTAACACACACTAAGGCCAACCTAGGCTTGCCATTTATAGTGTAACGTTATTCGTATATGCAAATGAGTGGTTGCCACCACAACAGAAACATAGATAAAAAGTACAATGGTATAACAACAAAGGAGAACTTTTTTAAGCAGTACATTTATTCAATCACAAATAAAAAGTAAGAAACAAATATATTACACTGATCCATTCGGTGAAAAAGTAAACTATAAGATTAATAATACAATAAATAATTAATAAATATCTTATACGCAACTTAGACACTGTTTAGTGCAATATAAATAAATGCCAATTCCTTATATATAATCGTATCACAGTCAATAGTTTTATTCGGATGTCCGTCTGACTTGGAAGGCCGAGAGCAGACTGAATACATTTCCACGAATAATAGCGATTTAGAGGTGCTCATGAAGCCAAGATAATTCGCGATTGTCTCCGATATGGTGAGTAATTAATAGACCAAGGCTTATCACTTCACTCGTCTCTATAGCGATCAGTTGAAATACAAATCTGTCGAGAAGCTTGGTGTAGTTAAACAGCGTGCGGCTCTCTGCTGACGTTGCTGCATGTTCAGAGTTTGTTGCCGATTCTAACACTGACGAAGTTGCAAAAGTGTCGACACAAGTCGCACCCGATATCAATTACTTACCGTTTATCAAAGGAAACATCGAGCCGTTTGCTACCCCCTCTGTCAAGGCCAACCGGTTTGAGGATCGACGGGAAACCAGCGATGTCTAGTACTCGAAGAACTACATCATTGAGAGTGATGTTCCTCGGAAATCTGCAGGCGCTACTTCTATACGAAAGGGTGTGGAGTACATATCTGTCGACCGGCAAGGTGACAACGGGACCTCTGATTGCTGTAAACTCTAGAACCTGTGCGCAGAGCAACAGCGAATCTCAGGCAATCACCATCAACCAGGTTATCAACAGTCGATGATGTGAAGACTGTTAGCAATGTACCGCTGTGTGTCGAATTTGCAGTTTGAAGGCAATGCAGAAAGTGTTGGTCGCAAGATGTTTTTAGTGGTTCGACTCTGGTCTTCATCCTGATCGTGTCCCATCCCTTCTCTCTTCCTGTCTGCTCCGAAACGATGATACCAAATTAACAGAAGAAAAGAAATAAGCATCGTGGACAAGAAAAGGTAAGGGATGATTAAGAAGGATATAACAACAGTACTCTATCTTAGAGCGTATCTGGCTCTTACAGAAGTAGAGAATTGCGCTAGTAGTTATGTCATTTCTAGCGTGCTAGAAAGATACAACCATCTTGTACAGAGACCTGACAAATAGATTTCCATTCTAGGTCGGGAGTGAACACCAGTTCTAAGACCTTATCAAAGAAAGTTACTTCTTCAAGAAGAGTGCCATTGATTTCAACTGGGGAGAAATAAAGGTCAGAGAGTTGGAAGTGAAAGGAGATAGGTTTGCTTTGTTTTAGAGGTGTTAAAAGTAACAAGCCACCTTTTCACATTGCACCACGTGTTCCAGGTCAGAAGATAGCGAGAATTAGTCAAAATATTGATCGCCAATGGTTTTTTAAGCCCTACCATAGATATATCTGTTGTTTGCATAGATGTCAACTAATAATCATAGAATATGATTCGGAAGGTTTTTTCATGAAAATCGAGAAGAGAGTTTGAGTTTGGTATTATACGTTTTAGATTTCATTATCTACATTTTTAGAATAATCGAAGAGAAAGGGTTTGCTTGTTGAAAAGACATTTTCAGATATTTAATATTGTTGTATCTTCATGTATACATTTTGACAATGCCGAGTAATTAAGTAAACATAAAAAGGAAAGAATGAAGAAGAAGAAGCTTGATAATAATAAGACGAAGATTAAGACGACGAAGAACCAGAAAAGGAGTAGATGAGAAAGATGAATACAATAAAGTAGTAATAGAATGAAGAAGAAAAAAACGAATAAAGACGTATAAATAAAAAACAAGAAACAGAAATGGAAAAAAGAAGACGAAATAGAAGAACATATAAAAATAAAAAGAAAAAGTATAAATTAAAGGAGAACCCTATAGAAAAAAAAAATGAAAATATCAAAATATAAAAAACTGAAGTAAAAATAGAAAACGAAGAAATAGAAGAAATCGAAATCGAATGGAAAAATTAGAACAAAAGGAAAAAACAGAATAAGTATAAAAGGAGGAAGACTATTAGAAATAGAAGAAGAAAGGAAAAATTAGAACAAAAGGAAGAAACAGAAAAAGAATAAAAGGAGGAAGACTATTAGAAATAGAAGAAGAAAGGAAAAATTAGAACAAAAGGAAGGAACAGAAAAAGAATAAAAAGAGGAAGACTATTAGAAATAGAAGAAGAAAGGAAAAATTAGAACAAAAGGAAGAAACAGAAAAAGAATAAAAGGAGGAAGACTATTAGAAATAGAAGAAGAAAGGAAAAATTAGAACAAAAGGAAGGAACAGAAAAAGAATAAAAAGAGGAAGACTATTAGAAATAGAAGAAGAAACGAAAACTTAAAACAAAAGGAAGAAACAGAATAAGAATAAAAGGAGGAAGACTATTAGAAATAGAAAAAGAAAGGAAACATTAAAACAAAAGGAAGAAACAGAAAAAGAATAAAAGGAGGAAGACTATTAGAAATAGAAGAAGAAATAGAAAAAGAAAGGAAACATTAAAACAAAAGGAAGAAACAGAAAAAGAATAAAAGGAGGAAGACTATTAGAAATAGAAGAAGAAACGAAAACTTAAAACAAAAGGAAGAAACAGAAAAAGAATAAAAGGAGGAAGACTATTAGAAATAGAAGAAGAAAGAGAAAAAGAAAAAAAGGAGGAAGACGATCAGCAATAGAAGAAGAAAAAAAAAGAAAAAGAAAAAAAATAGAAAAAGAAGAGGAAAAAAAGAAATAAAAACGAAAAGAGTAGCGGGTTAGAATAGCAAAAAGCAAGGTTCAGTGTTGAAGGAGTCGAAATCTATTCATGTAAAAAGATGGATAAATAGATCAGATTAACGAGCAACTAACAGAATTAACATTTTATTTTATTCATTCGATTCCTTTTAATTGAAATAATTCGATTCGGTTCTACCTCGTGTGTTGTAAATGTTTTCTATTCACAGCGTGCGTGCTATTCTGCCATGACCTTCTGTCACCTCAACCGTATGATTTTCGTCATCTATTTTATCCAGCCCACCGCCTACTGCGAACTATACGAACGGAAATCATCCAGTTCTTGTCCTAACACAACTACATATTTCACGTGCTATGTAATGATGCATCCCGTCAAAACGGGCTGTGTTCAGAGAGCAATACTTATAAGAATAAATAAAAAAGAATAATAAGGTAATAATAATATATGAAAATATTCATCCATCATGTAGCGTTGTTGTGACGTAGGCCGTAGAAGGAATCATTAGTCGTCTATAAATCGCTTTCTTGTCATGTTGTTCGTAGTCGCAGCTGTAGCATTGCAAACAATTGTACAGAGAGACCAAATACACTTTAAGATAATTTCTAGTAGGTAATTCCAACGTTCCAGTGGGTAGTGTGCTAAAATTGCGTCTTTTATTTACTTGCGTGCATGATGGATGACGTCACAAAATATGATGTTATCTAAACGCCTTCGTTCTCAGTAAATGGCATCAAAAAGAGACAGAAAATTATACAAACGGGGAGATGGAGAGAGGAGTAAAAAAGAGATGGGAAGAGAGAGACAAATGTAATAGAACGGAGAGGGAGAGAAGGGGATTATCACAGATACTTTCGAGACTGGCCGACTGAACTTAATCTAATTATAAATCTCTGGAACTTTTGTTAACTTTTTTGTTTGTCCTAGTGACTACTGGAGGATGTTTAAAAAGACTGGCATTTAGTCTTTAAATGTTCATTTCGAATGACGTCACAAAAGACGCCATACGCACTGGATGGCATCAGAACAAATTTCGTGTATACTTGGTGGCGTCACAAACGGATGACGCCATCCATTAAAAGTGTTTGGAAGAATTTTTATAACGCATAGACAAGTTCATTGAACCTATCCATTACAACAGAGAGGACGCGATTTCATGACGTTATGACATAATTAAAAGGCCGGTAAATAAATGGCAAAACTTGATTTTCAAAGAAATCTAAATATTCAAGAAAAACTTAGATGAATATCAAAACGGTTCACTGAACAGAACACAAAAACTTCTACTGTTCTGAACATCTTCTGAATTTTTCTCTGCATTGATTGTTAACCTTGATATTGTCTGATTTTTATCTAGCAACTGATTCTTAAGATGTAATATTCATGTGGCAACTTAAATATGTTCGATTATACTATAGATATGTTGCTACTGTAGATATGAGGGACAATGGATCAGCGTTCTCGTCGCGTCCCGTCAGTACCCAGGCTTTTCTGGGGAAACAAATGATCCAACCAGCCGACTAAATTCTAAGAGACGATGCCAGATAGCCAAGTCGAAGAATCCTAGTCACAGTCTAAATGCCAAAAGCAGACAGCCTCAAGGGCACCTAGCAGTAGGGCATGCCCTTCGCATACTACAACTAAATGCTAAAGACCTTTTAGCTGCCAAGCGAAGCCTCATCGTGATAACCAGCCCTAGGAAGATGCGCTGGAACTTCCGCAAAGCAAACTGGAAGAAATACAGTGACATTCTGGGCCGGAGTACTGTTACCATCCCACTCCGCACCATCACTGTAGATGAAGCATACAATTGCTTCTGCAGCGCCATGTACAAGGCTGCCCACACAGCTATCCCACGAGGCTACTGGCCCTCTACGTCCCATACCTGGACGAGAAAAGCACTGTCCTCCTACATGCATACGAAACATCTGGGGACCCTGAGATGGCAGACCACCTCATTGAATCGCTAACAACAGCTCGGCGGGAAAAGTGGGAGGAGATAGTAGCAGACCTGAACTTCACCCACTTTAGCAGGAAATGTTGGAGCCTCATCCGCCGCTTGGGAGCTGCACAGAAACCTCTTACCCAGAGCCGACCATCCGTCTCACCTAACCAAGTCGCATCCCACCTAGTGTCTATTGCAAAAGCAACTCAAGGCAAACACACCAGAAGGGCAATTACAGCTGAGCTCAAATTACACCGGAAAGCGCACACTCGGGAAAGGAACCCGGAACCTATTGAGAATGCAGAACTGGAGAAAGTCCTGCAGGGCCTAAAATGTGGGAAGGCAGCAGGATATGACAACATATCACCTGAGCTCATGAAACATCTCGGCCCCCAAGCCTTGACCTGGCTGACTCAATTCTACACCAAGATCCTACCGACTAACCTGATCCCAAAGAAATGGCGAACAGCAAAAGTCATTGCTATATTAAAACCTGGCAAAGACCCCAAACAACCAGCAAGCTACCGCCCAATCTCTCTACTCTGTGTTCCCTACAAAATACTGGAACGCCTTATACCCCAACGTATATCACCAGGAGTAGAGGACATTCTGTGCGTGGATCAGGCAGGTTTCCGGAAGGACCGCAGCACAGGAGAGCAAGTATTGGCCCTAACCATCTTCATCGAAAATGGTTTCGAGAACAGACTGATGACAGGGACTATGTTCCTCGACCTCACAGCCGCATATGATACGGTCTGGCACAAAGGCCTTATACTGAAACTAACAAAGGAGATTCCTGCCTGGGCAACAACTGCCATCCAAACCCTGCTGATCCACCGGAGGTTCAGAGTTCACCTTGGACATAACACCAGCGCATGGAGAGCACAGAAAAATGGTCTCCCACAAAGCTCAGTTGTAGCTTCAACACTATTGAATGTATACACAAATTACCTACCTAGCACCAAATCCCGCAAATTCATCTACGCGGATGACATCTGTCTGGCATGCCAAGCACCGGACTTTGAACAACTGGAACGGGTTCTCACTGAAGACCTCACTAAACTGGACCAGTACTGCAAAACCTGGCGTTTAAAACCAAGCCCAGCAAAATCTGTCTCCAGTGTATTCCATCTCCACAATTCAAAAGCTGCCAGAGAACTCAACATCGCCATGAGCGGTGTCCAACTTAAGCAGTCCCCTAATCCAACCTACCTTGGAGTGACCCTTGACAGGACCCTATCCTTCAAGGTAAATATCAAAGGGACGGCGGCTAAGGTGAAGTCCAGGAACAACCTGCTCAGCAAGCTGTCTGGTGCAAAATGGGGTGCATCATTTTCCACGCTACGCACCTCTGCATTGGCCCTTGCCTACTCTGCAGCAGAATATTGTACCTCTGTGTGTGTCCAGGTCATCCCACATACACCTTGTAGACACCCAGCTCAACTCAACAATGAGAATCATAACCGGGACAATCCGCTCAACACCACTACCCTGGCTTCCCGTCCTGTAAAACATTGTACATCCACACATCCGGCGAACAGCATCCACTCAAAGGATGCTTCAAAAGGTTGAAGACTCCCTTCATCTACCAATCCACCAAGACATCCTCAACCCACCCACTGCTCGACTTCCATCCAGACGCCCAATCTGGAAGAACATCCCACCAGCTGACTTCACTATCCAATCAGCCTGGAAAAAGGTATGGGCGTCCAAGGAGGTCCCTAATAAACACCTGATGTCAGACCCTAACCAACAAGTGCCTGGCACCGACTTCCCAAGATGAGAGTGGTCAACCATCAATAGATTCAGGACTGGACATGGCCCGTGCTTGGCCAGCCTTCACAGATGGGGCAGCAGCCCATCCCCACTGTGTGCTTGTGGAGAGGAGCAGACAATGGAGCACATCATTGAAGTCTGCCCTCTCCAACGACTGAGAGTAGGATTCGCCACCCTCCAAACAGCAGACCAGGAGGCTACTACGTGGCTGAAGGACTTTACATTCGCTAAATAAATAAATACTGTAGATATTTCTATACTTATATTTTGATTCATTCCAAGTTTCTTTTTATGTAAATAATTTTAATTTATTTTGTGTACTTAAAACTAAGCGGAACCCCGATGATCAAAGTTTCTTCCAAAGAACTACATGTATGTGCAACACAATACTACAGCGGATGACTCGCAGCGTAATACAAGATGGTCGTTTCTAAGTCCAATGTTTACAAATATGTATTACTCTCGTAAATAATCAAATTCTGACCAGTCTCAACCATTATTTAAAGCGGTTGTATCTAGACGAGTTTTTGTTGTAAATCCTTTTAAATAGGAGAGCATAGATTGGAGCTCAAATAGCACGTAACAATTGGTGGCGTCATATATTATGGAAAATAGTAAATAAAATATCATATAACGTATTTTAATTTACGTAAATAAGCGTCAAATTATTATTATATCTTCAGTATTTTATTTAAGCAACAATAGTAAAATGTTTTTTTTTATTTTAATAGTTTTTACTCTGACATATAATCACAATGCGAACAACTTTAGCGAGAAACATACGGAAAACTCGGCAAAGTTTTACGTAGATTACATCTAGAGCGATATTTCTACAAAGCGTTTATTGTTTTTATATTCATTAATTTTTTTATTAAAATGTGTGTATCAAGTCATGTTCTTCCGCAAACCAATTAGAAGTCCAGTAATTAGCGTATTGTTATTGTTTACTAATTAAAAAGAATAATTACATATACTAGCAAATATATGCTCCCTCCGGTCGCATATTTTTGCTAGGCTGCCGCATCAGAAATGAAGGCTCACGCGTAAGCCAATGGAGCCCCAGTCATATTTCTGTGGTGGTTAGACATTGATTTCTGTGTTTATGACCAAGAATATTTTTAGTTGAAAATAAAGAAAAAAAAAATGTTACTCTACCCCGATTTTTGTTGTACCCTCGCCCATAAATAGAAAGACCTGTAGTTTAAAAAGAAAGAAAAAAAATTTTTTGTACCCCCCTCAATTTTTTTATATTACCAGTCATAGAAATATTTTTTAGTTAAGAAAAAAAAAGAAGTTTTTTTGACCGCCTTCCCCCAATTTTGTTATCCTCCCCCCCCTATACATGTAAATATTTTTAATTAAAAAGGAAAAAAAACAAACCTAACCCTAACTGTAACGACGGGGTCAAAGTTAACGTGGGTCCTAAAATGAAAAAGCACCAAAAAATCAAATACAGTGAACACAGTGTGTGTGTGTGTGTGTAGGTGTGTGTGTGTGTGTGTTTGTTTAATGACCTCTTTTTAATTACACAATTTGATTCTACAATCAGTTGTATAGTTTTCCAGTACAATGTGTTAGTTTATTTTGTTGACATTAAAGAAAAAAAAATCACATCTTCTTTTTTAATAAATAAAACATGGAATCATAAATTCTGTTGAGGTCGAGAAAAAATGATAATATTGGATATGAAAGTATTAAGAAATCGAATACAGTAAACACGAAAAGTTTTTAAATTCTCGAAAAGAAAAAGTTTACCTGAACTGTGTGTGTGTGCGTGCGAGCGCGCGCGTTTTTATATAGTAATTTTTAAATCAATTATTATTTTAATTAAACAATTTGATTTAATAAATTTGTGTTTTAAAACATAATGGCTAACAAAACAAACTTAGGACGGTTTTAAAAATGGAAAACTGAGCACGGTGTTTGCCAGCCTTGTTGTTTACATATTTAACGTGCGATATTAACGTCGGCTGCTTAAATCAGATCGCCATATTTAATTACCGGAGGGAGGGAGGACACCACTGATTAAACAGCCAATCGGCTGCTTAATCAGATCGCCATATTTAATTACCGGAGGGAGGGAGGACACCACTGATTAAACAGCCAATCGGCTGCTTAATCAGATCGCCATATTTAATTACCGGAGGGAGGTAGGACAGTACTGATTAAACAGCCAATCGGCTGCTTAATCAGATCGCCATATTTAATTACCGCAGGGAGGTAGGACACCACTGATTAAACAGCCAATCGGCTGCTTAATCAGATCGCCATATTTAGTTACCGGAGGGAGGGAGGACACCACTGATTAAACAGCCAATCGGCTGCTTAATCAGATCGCCATATTTAATTACCGGAGGGAGGTAGGACAGCACTGATTAAACAGCCAATCGGCTGCTTAATCAGATCGCCATATTTAATTACCGGAGGGAGGTAGGACAGCACTGATTAAACAGCCAATCGGCTGCTTAATCAGATCGCCATATTTAATTTCCGGAGGGAGGTAGGACAGCACTGATTAAACAGCCAATCGGCTGCTTAATCAGATCGCCATATTTAATTACCGGAGGGAGGTAGGACAGCACTGATTAAACAGCAAATCGGCTGCTTAATCAGATCGCCATATTTAATTACCGGAGGGAGGTAGGACAGCACTGATTAAACAGCCAATTGGCTGCTTAATCAGATCGCCATATTTAATTTCCGGAGGGAGGTAGGACAGCACTGATTAAACAGCCAATCAGCTGCTTAATCAGATCGCCATATTTAATTACCGGAGGGAGGGAGGACACCACTGATTAAACAGCCAATCGGCTGCTTAATCAGATCGCCATATTTAATTGCCGGAGGGAGGTAGGACACACTGATTAAACAGCCAATCGGCTGCTTAATCAGATCGCCATATTTAATTACCGGAGGGAGGGAGGGAGGATACTACTGATTAAACAGCCAATCAGCTGCTTAATCAGATCGCCATATTTTATTACCGGAGGGAGGGAGGACACCAGTGATTAAACAGCCAATGACTTTGCAATTTTAACGGACCTTGCCATTGAAATGGTTTAGAAAACACGCTGGTTATGAAGAAAAATTGGCTTTAATTAATTGTATGAATAATTTTTATTAATATACCCTTATCGGAAAATATTGTAAATTCATATGTAAATTTGATAATAGCAGTTATAAGTGTATATTTGTAAATAGTAATTTAATTGAAGGTTTAAAGGAATGACAGATGTAAATGGCAAAACCCATCTGGTGTCTTAACGTCTTTTAATGACAGTATATAAAGAATTTCAAAAAGATTAGTCTCAGTAAAATAGTCATACTGGAGTTTCGGCTTCAGACAGACAGACAGACAGACAGATACATAAACTCCATTATTAATAGATATTAGCGGGTAAAAAGTGGGATACATCGACTTGTAAGCTGAAGGACAAAAATGTCACAGACCAAAATAAGAGTGTAAAACCCGGACTGAGATTACTAACTGTGTGACAGTCGTTAATTTAAGAAAAAGGAAGTGACGTAATACTAATGCAGAGGTTTCTGGAGTTAGGGAAAAACTTAATTTCGAAGAAGTGATCGTGCATTACGGAGTACTAACATGTGTTAACAAACATTTAATGGTTTACGTTTTTTCCAACCGTCTCTTCTCTTCTGTGTATGGCTTTTCTCACTTTCTACCCAAACGTGGGCGATCGCAGCTATGATTTACCTAACCAGGTATGACCTTATGAAATAGCTTTGATCCTAATAAACCACTGATTGGTCAGTAGGAATGCTGCAAGTCTGAAATATTTAAGTTTGTCTTTATAGAGAAAACCTGATAATATATATCATGAGTTGAATTACAGTTTTACGCCGGTCAGCAACATAGGTTAATATAAACGAACGCCGCATCACCTGACTGAAGACAAAGAGTAGAATCGAACAAGGTATGAGCTTTATTGATTGAAATAATCTCGTCATAATTCGACACGCTTGATATAGTAATTGAAATAATATTAAAGACTAAATTATTATCTAATATGATCATGTAAATAAAATTATCCAAAGAGCAGCATATTACTTCATGATACTTCGATTTCAAGTCCGAAAAGATGCATCTGAAGAAATATGTTAGAAAAATAAACCAGTGGGTATTCGAGAAATGGTCGGAATTCCATATAGTGATATAGCAAACAGAAGGTGATAGAATATAGAATATAGTTATGGAATATAGAATACGTCACAAATAGAGAGGCTAGATACTCTCTTGGGTTTTCCCTGTGAAACGAAGCAGACGTCTTTCGTAGAACTTTTTTCATCCCCCTATGATTGGTTAGAGGAAGACTAATATAGTATACTGTGTAATGTAAGAAAAATACTAAGAGGATATTATAACATAAAATAGTAGATGTTATTATGTAAGGCTTAAAAATATTATATGCCAATATGTCAAAACATTAGAGAAAGATGCAATGCTACAGCTGCGACTACAAACAACATGACAAACAAGAGATTTATAGACGACAATATGACATTAGGATACTTCACTCTACAGATTAACTCTGACCAAAATATTAAAAATAATATAGTATTCCCAGCACATATAAGATTCCCTCAGCACGTCTATACACTATCTCATACGAGGAATGGTGTATCTTCTCCTAGTAATGTTACCTCAATACCAACACTTAACTGAATACTCCACCAAACTAGATGGTGTCTTGTCCTAGAATCCGGTAAGACCAAGCAACTATAAGAAAGATATACCATAACATAGTTAACTGGTCAATTGGGGAGAGGAAAATGAATGTTCTTAACTTATTAACAAACTCAACGTTTGAGCAATAAAGGAGAACTTCCAAAGCATATTCGAATATCTATGTATCTCATATAGAGATCAAGTGTTACTCTCAAAGAGGCGCTCCTTTATTTCTGAGAACTTCGGCTGAAGTAATATATATATACATATATATATATATATATATATATATATATATATATATACATATATATATATAGTATCTAACAATATAAAAACAATTAGTGTGATATAACTCTGACCTTCCATGTTATTTATTCAATATGTATATATATATATATATATATATATATATATATATATATATATATATATATATATATATATATATGTAAAAATAAAAATTGAATAAAGGATAAGCGAATCAAAAACTAAAAAAATTAACTCAAACACACATATTGAAAAGTTCTACCAAAATATTTCGACTGTTAAAATATAGTCATCCTCAATCGGTAGCAGAACTTTAATTAAAAACAGAAATTTATACAAAGAACGCAATTTGGTAAAAAAAATTGTCACGTGTAATAAACAGTAGAAAGGGAGAAAGAAAGAAAAGTTAAGAAAGAAGAATAAGAAGAAGAAGAAGGAAAAGAAAGAAAAAAAATCAACAGTTAGCCATAAACGCTGATTGGAAACGCTGTAAGTTAGTACAGTGGCAAGGAAGATTATTGGTAATTTAAAATGGATCACAACCAGGAATTAAACAAAAGAGGAGAAGGAGAAGGAGGATGAGAAGAAGGAGGAGGAGGAGGAAAAAGACTAAAAAGTTATCCGTCATCATATTGATTTAGGTTCATTTCGATTAGAATCGATCTGGCAGAAGAAATAGAAATGTTATAGAATCCTGGTCTTTGAATAATTATGTGATTATTAGGATTCTATAACATTTCTACTTCTTCTGCCAGATCGATTCTAATCGGAATTAACCTAAATCAGTATGATGACGGATACCTTTTTTAGTCCTTTTTAGTCCTCCTTCTTCTCGTTTGTCCAGTAGTCTTTATCAAATCGATGTTTTAATACTTCATTGTAATGTAAGATAATTATGGTGCGGGCAGATAGAGAGGACGCACAAAAAGATGATCAAAGTACGCCTTAAAAGAGGGTGGTAGTTGCAAGGGAATCGGAAGTGATGTCACTTCCGTTCGGGGGCTGTTCTTTCTCATCTACTGCTGACAACCAAAGATGCAGCTTGCGCTGTGCAGCACTCTGCGGTGGGGTGCACAGTAGCACACATGGCCTGAGTGAGTTCCACAGAGTTAATTAGTTCGTTCTCTCTTTCTCTCTCTCGTGTAAGCAAAAACACCAAGCTGTTTGTTTGTTTAATAAATATTCGAAACCCATATACGGCTTTCGGTTTGAACTGTTCATTATGATGGTGACGACAACGACGAGCGGCTTGTGACAGTAAATGCTAGAAACGGCGAGCAAGACATGCACACACGTGCCTCGAATATGAACAGAAATGTAACATCTCCGATATTTCACAAATATTGGAGGTATTTGTAATTTTCACGAATGTTTTCTGTTTCTTTTTACCCCGTTTACATGAAGTTACATTAAACTAAATATAACTCACACCTGGACTCCTTAGGCATCTGTGTTCAAACAATTATGATGTAACTGTATGCAATTTTTTATATGCACCGAACCATAACAAAAGAAAAAAAAATCCAGCAACAAACGTATACCGATACAAATACTTCACAGGATAAATTGGAATTTACCAATTAGCAAAGACCACCAACATCTTGCAAAAACTTTTGGACTCCTGAACAATTTAAGTATCATTTTCTTTTTCAAGCATTCATCCCTAAATAACGGATGCTTTTATTTTTATTTTTATTTTTTATTTCATTTTGTCATGACGTGTTATTAGATAACACCCACTTTGACTTTACGCTCACACCTCAAAATACGACTTTTCACCTCTGGCCCTAATTTTTGTTCTTTACTTCTACTTTGTTTTTACTTTATATAAAATTTTCAAAGTTAATTGTTGCCGACAATATTTATATTTGCATTGTCGGCTTCCCCATCCTCTGATGAGAAGAAATGTTTTCTTTGAAAATCCATGGATTAAGGATATGAGGCTCCTTGCTCTGAACTTTCGATGTTTTTAATAAATATTGTATCTTTACAATGTTTTATTCTCATCTTTTACCTCTAATATATGTATATATATATATATATATATATATATATATATATATATATATATATATATATATATATACTTTGTTAGATTTGAGCCCACGCTAAAAGTCCCTCGGTGTCGGTGCTTTGCGGCATTTTACGTAAAACGCCGGAAAGTACCGAAGCGGCTAGCCAATGAAACTGCGAGAAAATGAGCAGACGATTTCAAACTTATTTAAATTAATAAGCAGACGACATTTAAACTGTTAGACTTATTGAAACGCGATTTCAACTGATCGAAACGTACCGCAATGAATTTTAACGAGATTTGAATGACTGTTCCCTCTTCCAAAAGTAATGATAAAATTTTGTCAGGATACCAAAACTGATCGTAAAGTAAAGTGTGTTGAAAAACAACCCTAACCCTAAACCACACCCTAACTCTCAACCTAACCCTAATCCTAACGACGGAGTCAAAGTTAGCGTATGTCCTAATCTGTTTTAGCACGCTTACGAAAGCAACAATAATAATCAGTAAAAAAAAAATTAACCCCAAACCCGCAACTTTACCCTAAACCCTTACGACTACAAGAATAATATATATGTTTAAAACCCTAACCCTAAATATTAACGACGCCATTGCAAACAAAAAATAACTTTCAGTAACCAAACACACATACTTGATTCACTTTTAAATCTAAACACTTCTGACTTGAATCACTTTTATTTCTTCGTTAATAAAAAATATTTCTCTCATACAATTTGACAAAATGTATTTGATATTCTTATTTGCATTATTTTTTTGCTTGTTTTTTTTCACTTGTAAATCCAGCCTCGTTTGTTATTTTATGGTCGCACGTAAGTAAACGGACTTTCTATTCGGCACTGTTGGGCGTTTTACGTAAACCTCCTGAAAATGAACATACCGAGACAGTTTTAGTGGGGGTCCTAATGTAAAAACACATCTTTTTTCTTCGTGTGTATTATTTTTCTTTAATAAAACTACTAGCGGAAATTATTAAAGAAAATAAAATCATGTTAGTGTCTTATAATACCAGTTTAGACGTTTTCATACAGAAGTATATAGCTAAAACAATTATCAATGCTGTGTGAAAAAAAAACGAATACATAAATAAAATCAAGAGGACAATTTCCAATATTAACAGTTATGTTTTCGGGGGTAGGGTCTTTATTTTGAGGGTCAGAAATTAACTGCTAAAACTTTTTGTAAACATCTTGAGTATCGTATGTTTTTAAATGGGCAGAAACAATCGTATAGGTTACAATGATTTTTAAAACACATTCGGAATATATTATTAAATTATTATTATATTATATTTTGAGCTCTTATAATGGCTATACTATTGAGCTAGTACCTTAATTTTTTGTTTTGCGTGAATTTAAATGAATATATATATGTATATATATAGTATCCGTAGCTTACATTTATCACATTATTGAAATATAAGTTCTCGTTGAACGTCGATCAACAAAGTTAACCAGCATTGAGTCTGGTCAATACTGAGATGGGTGACGTCATAAGTTACGAAGCTAAATTGGCTGTAAATGTCTTTTTCTAATAGCCTAGGGAAGTTATGCATTTCTCTCACCCCTTGATATTAGTGAAAAAACCATACCACACTCTCAAATACTGGTATAGAAAATTACTTTAGTTTAAGAACACGTCTAATAAACACCTTTTTTCTCCGTTTCTCGAATATTGCCACTGGACACTATGTATGCCGGTTTAAGGGTAATGCTGTTTGTGATTGCGTAACGTTTACCACACTATAAACTCGTTATTGTGCAGGTAACCTTTTTCAGAGATTATACAGAAAGACGTCAGTAAGTACTCCGGTCGATAGTTACAACCTCTTTTTCCAAATCTAATAAGAATTTGTCCAATGATTTGCACTTTGCGGATACACATATAATGGAACTTCCTTTTCCTATACGATTCATAATGCCATGTCACACCAGAATTGACAGCCAAGGCGCACTTATGATTTACTCTTAATGGAACGACCCGAAGAATATTTCGTGTCTCGATGTTTACATTAAACAATTGTCAACACTAATCTTGAAATGTCACTGCGCGTTAATGTTATTAGATGATATTCTCCTTGTTGTTTTTATTCTCTCAACTTTTAGCTCCCTACTCCCTTTACACCGCAATTTCGAGAACACTTATTATTAACAGGTCTGTCACGTGATTAAGGGAATTAAGATTCATATGTACCTAGCAGCAGCCACAGACAGAAGACTAATCGTGAGGGTTCGACGAATATGTTCAGAAGTTTACACTAGAGCTGTTTGATAGTCTATATTACAACATCCCCGAAAATGCTCGGCTTTAATATCTTAAAAAGGAGCTTATTATAATATTTATAAATGAATATTGAATTAGTTATAACCTACAGACTCTAGCTTTTCAAGTCTATTTCTCTCATCAGTGCAGGGCAGTAAAAATTCTAGACAGTCGGGAGACGAGAACTCGGTTTACGGAGTCAGCCTAGAATCTGCAAGCAGTCGCCATATCCACTCGGCCACCGGAAACTGTCACGTGATTAAAGGAAATTAAGATCAATATGTATCTAGAAGCAGGCACAAATAGAAGACTTGTCGGGAACGTTCGACAAACGTATTAAAAACTTTTCATTAAAGCTTTTCGACAGTCTATTTTTAACTTCTCTGATAATGCTCGACTTTAATTTCTTTAAGGAGATTATTATTTTCAATAATCTATATCCTACAGCAGAATCACGTTGACACATCGGTACGCGTAAGATGAGCGAAGTTAATCGACGTGGAGCCTGGCCAGTGCCAGATCGGTGAACATTTGAATGTTAGGCGGTGTATTTCATCTTCCTACGACTGGGATACGAATGCGGCTGGGGCTGCTTGTGAATTGGATATTCACTGTAAACTTTTTTTTTCGGAAAAAGCCGGCCTATCCCGCCCAAGACAAATAAAACACCAGTAATTACGGGTTTGCTTTCATTTATAATCTATTATATAAAGTAAAGACGATTTTTCCTTGCAAAATCAAACAGTATAGGACTACAAACACAGGCGCTACAGTGAATGCACGCTTCATGCTAATACTTAATGCGTGTTTCCGGAATATATCAATCAGATTCATTCGATTACACCAAATCTTACATTATCATTACCCTAACGTGTTCTCACTTAAAAAAATACTTAGAGGAGGAAGGAGTTATTTTTACTCACATACAAAAAACTACCAACACTCCCCCATCAAACACCATGCCCCCATAGTCATTAGGGACATTATACATATCCGACTGTAATTGCTCCATTTACTAATTCAGTATTATTATTATTTGTCAAGCATTGCAACTTATCTAATTAAATACTAACCGTCGCCCTTGAGATTCGGTTCTTAACTTTACGACTCTGATTGTCTAACAACAAAACTATTCCAGTAACATTCGGAAATAATTGCCGAACAGTAAACAGACATGACATCTCTTATTTATCAATTCAGTACAACGCCTTCATTTACAAACAAATATTTTAGTAAACTACAATAATTCTTTTTAAGAAAAAAGCTTTTCCCAAATACTTTATTTCGTCAAATATGAACCATGTTCAAACCTTAATATACAGAACGCACACTCTTTCGCTTTGATTGTATTCTTATAAGTTGTTAATAATATAGTGTCGGAATGAAAGAATATTATCTAAAATACAACAAAGAATATAACGTTGATGGATTTACACGAACTGTATAAGGGACTTATTTCGGTTACTTTTCCGACTGTTCAAACAACGTATTTGATAATTGCCTCAGTATAAAAGGATGTCTCCTTCACAGCGGACTTAACTTTAAAACAATAACTATTAGCGTACCACTTCTAACAAAATAAAACAAATGCAATGCCACTAATTTAAATGTATTCTTCTGACAATAGTAGCAAAATGTAAACAAATCACTCATAGACAAACATAAAAATAAAACATACATAAAACATAAAAGAAACAATGTTTCGGACAGAATGTAAAAATAAAAATTGAATAAAGGATAAGCAATTCAACAACTAGCAAAAATAAACTCAAAAACTCATTTTGTTCTCGGAAATATTTCAGTCGTCTATAATACGACCATTCTCAATCGGTTAGTGAACTTTAATTATATATATTTCTCTATCTCTTTCTTTCTCTTGTACTAACTTTTTACCTTTAATAAGTTAACAAGACAACCACACCCCCTTCCGGGCAGCAATTAATGGGAATGGTGTTAGGACTTAAAAGTAAAAGCATATGTTTTTACTCAGGGGATTAAAAATACTAACAACTTCCGCTAAATAAATTGTGGTAGCATGCCCCATTTATGACACTACGCAGACATTAGCTTAGTAAGATATTGTTTCTTACAGAACATGCTAAGTTCCACGCTCCCATTCAAATTGTTAAAGACTTGTTTAAAACGGTGAAAAAAAACTATGAAAAAATGCATGAATAAAGGATAAATGGAAAAAGGAAATATTATTTCAAGAAACACAATATGTTTATGACCCTCCATTTGAGCTTTTTTGTTGAAGTGAATTCAGGATTGGTTTCTGTTTTTTTTTCTGCTGACACCGTTTGTTGATAAAATATAAGATGATGTCAATCTTATAGATTTTACATTTATTTAGAAAATAAAAAAACAAACACAAAATACAGCAATTATTTTAAAATTTAGGTCGGGATTAAGTTCGTATATACATTTAAGATTAAATGATCGTCTATTTCCGAGCCATTCAAACTAATAAGAGTATTTAACTAATTTTTTATTTTACTACTGCCCCTAAGGCTTTACTTGAAAGCTCTTAAAACCGTACGTTACCGCCTAAAAATTACCCTACTAAAAATAACATAATGTATGTCCAATAGAAAAAAGAAACAAATAGTTAACTGAGATAAAACGCTAGAAATGGCGGATCATTTTATGTTAAATTTATATGCGAAATTGAACTATCCTACATACTTAAATTCTGATTTTTTTTTATGTTGTTTTTTTCTTTCCGGGGTCTTTACACGTAATCGCTTACGTAGAATCTATTTTTTTGCTGGAGGGGGAGGGATATACCTATGTGTGTTATTCTATAGTAATACCCAAAATGTTAATAGTTTTATTCATTTCTTAAAAATAAGATATTTTATTAGCTTACTCAAAATAAGTTATTTATTGAATTTCCACGTGAAAGGTAAACAACAAAAAAATTCAATTTGTTAAAGAAAAAGAGAAAAAAATGATATATTTGTAAAAAAATATAAGATTTAAAAAGTAAAAATATGGGTAAATTTACAGGTTAACACACTTCGCCCATTTCTCGCCCATTTCTGCTTTTTTACGGGTTAGCACCTTGTAAAACAGAAACAAATGGAGAAATAAATGTGTTTTAGAATTTAAAGTGGCGGATCATTTTCATATATAAATTATACGTAAAATAATCATCAATTTCCGAGCCATTCTTATTTTCTAGATCAGTCAACCAATTGTTTTTACTACTAATCCTAGGTCAGCGTAGCGAGGTCATAAAACATTATGCAATCGCATAACATCACCCCTTCCCATTAGCAAATAAAGATAATTTGGTTAACTGGCCTTAAATGCTAGATTGGCTGAAAATGAAAGTTGGGGATCATTTTACATTAAATTTATGCACGGTGTTCCTAAGGTTTGGGGCACATTTCAAGTTCTCATATGTGCTGGACTATGAATGGTAGTAAGATGATACTGGTACCATTTTAAAGCGAAATTCATTAAGTTTTTAGTGATGCTAATAGTTTCTTCATATCTCTTCACTCCCAATAATAGTGTTTATTAAGCAGAAAATGCTTTTTTCGTCCTTGAATTTTCAAAAACTGAATCATGGGCACGTGTTCAACAAAAGAACGAAAGACAGGAGATGCACAAAAAGAAATCGCATGATGTGAAATCTGGAGACGTGGTAGGCCAGGGCATGAGAACGCGATCATATCGCCCCAACCGACCAATACGTCTGTCTGACAATGGTGTATTCAGATACTGTCTAACCCTGAGGCTACAGTGCGGTGGCTACTCATCATGTTCGAAAATGAACTCATCAGACTCTTTCTAACTCAACTTATCAATTAACCAGTTTTCCAGCATGCCGAGGTACGTGTCACCATTGATTGTTGCTCTTTCAAAGAAAGAATGACGGATTTATTGGACATGGCCTCTTTTCGGAATTTTGTGCGAAATGCCCGTAGAACACGTGTTCACGAAAAGTTTTTGATAATGGATCAGTTCTTTAATAACATCACTTTAATTAAGTACTGCTAATATTGGCAAAACTATTCCATATATAAATACAAAAATAAAATTATAACCGAATAGTAATGTATTAAACACTGGTTACAAATTATTATGCGAATAAATCTACAATGATTTGAAAAAATGATTCATTTATTTTTCACGAAAAATATAAATTGTACAAAAACTAAATGCTTAAAATAAGAAAAGCATTTTTAAAGCGAAGAATGAAACCGAACGCTTCAAAACATCTATTCATATAAACTTATAAAGAATTAATTTTGGCGCACGTCCTTTGAAAAGTAAAATGTTTTTGATAATGTATCAGCTCTTTAATTAATTGCTACTAATATTGACAAAACTATTCCATATATATAGATCAATAGAAAAATCAAATTATAACCGAATAACCACAAACATTTATCCATTAAACACTTTAAAAATGTATTATGCCAATGCATTTCCAAATAGCTGTGTGTTCAGCGTTTACTTCATAGTGCACATAGTATGTGGCTAACTACTATGGTGTATTATTGATTGAAATAAAAGTACGCCGTTTAAAAGCTAATGTATTTGTTATAAATATATATATATTTCAGAAGAAACATTTTGTTTTTTTAATCAATGAAACGGGCGGGTCGAAAAAAAAGAAAATTGATAAAATGTTCATTAAGGCCTTATTGTCTGACCCTCTACGAGGAAACGTCAGAATGATGAATTAAAAACTAAGAAAATCGAATGAGATATGAGAGGAAAACAATTTGTCTAAGTTGGAGAAAACGATTGAGAAAAAAAGGAAAATCTTTCAACATTATGGTAGATTTGAATCATTAAAGATCTCCAACTGATGCTTAAAAATATTTTGTCTACACAGGCTAGGCCGAGAATTGTTAATAACTAACGCCTCAATAATATTGAGATGGTAGTTCGACCTAGCACTGTGTAAAACAGAAAACCACCCATCGGAATACTTGTAAGAACAACTATCCCGTCAATATCATAAAAAGCACCATTGCACGCAAAGTTGCTATATTCAATGATGGTAACTTTATTGGCCTGTCACGTTGCCCTATTTATTTGAAACTTCCATGGTTAGGTTCTGACGGCCTTGACATTGTCAAAAGGATTTCTTCTTCTACTCAACGTTGTTTTCCAGCAACCATGCTGAGAGTAGTTTACACGACTCGAACCTTTTTCTCTTCTGTTTTGCCAGCCATTCAAAAGAATGTTGTTGTTCATAAATTCCTGTGTCAGTGTGAAGCTGACTACGTTGGAAAGACATCACAAAGATTAGAAATTAGAATATCCCAACACATACCACATGATATTCGCTTTAACAAGGTTTCGAGATCATCCGGGAACTTCCAGGCACAGGAATCAGCCATCGGTAATTACCTGGTTAGTACAAATAGTTGTTCTGACAAGTATTCCGATGGAAATTTTAGCAATTTTCTTTTTTCCCAATCCGCCCGTTTCATTGATTTAAAAAGAAAAGGTTTACTCTGAAATGTATCGTACGATTTTGTTGTACGCGAAATTTTACTTACATACATATATATATACAGGGTGTTTCAAAAGTCTTGGGAACATTTTAATTTTTAATAACTTGTAATGTTCCCAAGACTTTTGAAACACCCTGTATATATATATATATATATATATATATATATATATATATATATATATATATATATATATATATATATATGTATATATATATATCAGTCTACGGCTCTTAGCGGATGAATATATACTTTTTTATATTATCGGCGTTTCCACGTTTATATATTTAGTTTAAGTAACTTTCCGAGTACGTGAAATGAATTCCAATTAACTACACGTCGACTGTTTGTTCAAATGAAACCACAAGAGGTTTATGAAGAAATATCAAACATGGTTACATAACTCTGTTTACATAAACGAATAAGAGCATCAGTGTATGAGTTTTTCGTAGTTAAACTATCATTACATAATCTGGTGTGTCTTCGGAAACTTCAACAATTTAATAATTCATGTTTAATGTGATATCTATGCGTAATTCGTATCTTGAAATTTATGTACTTGACATGTTATATATATACATATATATATATATATATATATATATATATATATATATATATATATATATATATATGTATATATATATATATATATATACACACATACATATATATATATATATATATATATATATATATATATATATATATGCCGGAGTAAATATGAATTTCATATAGAATGTGAAATTGGTTCATGAAATGTTGAGAAATGAAGTAAAAAACTAGCTAAAGTAATGACACAACATGTCATTCTAGTTTGGCTTAACATCTCCCCCTCCTAAATTCCCGTCCTTTTTCTCATTTTCTCTTTTCCCCTAATCTTTATTCATTTTTATTCATTTGTATTTTTATTTATTTGTTATTTTAATTTTAATTTATTTTATTAATTTCAATTTCAATTGTCATATATTGTAATTTCTTATCTTATTTTATTTAATTCAATTTAATCTAATTTATTTTAATAGCTTCCCACCATAACATTTCTGACCATGTGCCCCTAATTCTTCCCACGTAACATATGTTCACCCCTATCGCACCCTTTACTCGCATTTTCTTTCCCTAAAAACTACTCTACCTACTCCCCCACCCTCATGTACCATACACATGCAGTCTCAATATTCTACTGCCTCTTCCCACACCCTGCTTTCACCCATTTTTCGTTCTTCTTCTCAATTTTGTACAAATTGCCGAGTTTTTGCCAATAAAGATTCTTCACCAAACGAAGATCACCGCAACAATAGACCGAAATATCTTAGTTCAGCTACAATGACGTGTTTGTCTCATTACTTTTGCTAGTTTGTTACTCTGCTTTTCTACATTTCCATTACACATTTCAAACATGTATATATATATATATATATATATATATATATATATATAGTAAGCTATGAAAATATATTTATGAAAATTTAGCTACACAGAGGCTTCCTCGTTTCATCGCCGGGGAATCTTCATGTTAAAATGCATGGAGTTAGTTTTTCCGTGACTTTTTATATACACGACTAGCTAGTAACCAATCGGATTCTTTGTTGTTCTCATAGCAAATCGTTGGGCTTCCCACGAACAAAGGTCCGGTTAATTTTACTTCCTACATCCTGCTCTATTGTTCTGTTTTCTATAGAGTAGCATATATCCTGTTTACTAAAACACGCTCGAGCGAATAAGTGTAGTATAATGGTGAGTTTAGTAGCCTGTGATGCATGTGGTTATTTTCCTATACTCCGAGAAAGTACAGGGGAAAAATCGTCTCTACTTTATATATTAGATATAAATACCTATATAATAAGTATGTATAATGCTCTATCTACTTTTGAGTAGATATTAGTTTCAAGTTTTTTATGTATACATTTAAACTTGTTTAACTTATATATATACATATATATATATATATATATATATATATATATATATATATATTGTCATGTATCTAAATAACATGTTATAAAGAGATATACTATATTATGCATCGATTTTCAATATCTACTTACAATGCTCAATACCTGAGTAGAGCTAAGTAGTATGTCATGAAAATATATCTATGACAATTAAGCTGAACAGAAGTGTATGTGCCTTATCCCTGTATGGCTATATATACTAGCAGGGTAACCCGGCGTTACCTGGGTTAGAGTATGAGATACAACCATATGCAACATAATATTAAGGAGATTTACTGTAGCAGCAACCTAGCTGTTGTCAGCTAGATCTTACACATTCAGCCATTTAGATATATGTGAATACTCCTAAAATAACGCTCATAAATAGATGAATTGCATTTTGTAACATGTTAGGAAAGTGTCATTAACTTTTATAAACATATATATTATAATACTTGTCGACCACTACATCTGCTTAAATAGAAAATTAATAACAAAAACAAGGAAATTACAGATCGCCGAAACTTTAGTTCATTAAATCACGCTGGTTCGATTAGACTTTTTTTATTATATACTAGCAGAACCCGTCGCCCGGCGTTGCACGGGAGAAAGTACTACCTATTGCATGATGTCGAATAAAAAAAACGGCCTATTGTGTTTTCTCTCCCCCGTCTACCGTGTTGGCGAATGTTTTAAATTTAAAAAAAAAAGAAAAAAGTAGTAGATTAGAAGTGGATCGAACGCTGAAACAGGCAATCATAAAACTTGCATGCTTAACCACTGCGCCACGGTTTCGGGTTAAAAATACCTGTGAAAATAGGTTTAATTATTGGCATGCGTGTTATGTTAAGATTTAGTTTCTGCCGACCTGAACGGGAGTGGTCATTAAGTCTTTGCGTATTGCTTTATATTATGTAGTAAATTAATACCAAGCAAATAATAAATAAGAACCGGTGTTTTGTGAATATTAAACGGTGTGTATTAGTTCCCGGTGTCGATGAATAGAGTGGCAGTACAGAATTGTTAGGGAGAAAAGTTTTTGCTACCACCTATCTGGAGTTGTTTTTTCGGAGAGACGTTGATGGTGGGCCAAATGTAATATTTAGTGTTAGGTAGAAAAAAATAATAATAAATTTACTAAAACACGCTCGAGTGAATAAGTGTAGTATAATGGTGAGTTTAGTAGCCTGTGATGCATGTTGTTATTTTCCTATACTCCGAGAAGGTACAGGGGGAAAATCGTCTCTACTTTATATATTAGATTAACCTAAGCTTAATTATTGGCATGCGTGTTATGTTAAGATTTAGTTTCTGCCGACCTGAACGGGAGTGGTCATTAAGTCTTTGCGTATTGCTTTATATTATGTAGTAAATTAATACCAAGCAAATAATAAATAAGAACCGGTGTTTTGTGAATATTAAACGGTGTGTATTAGTTCCCGGTGTCGATGAGTATATTGACAGTACAGAATTGTCAGGGAGAAAAGTTTTTGCTACCACCTATATTGAGTTGGTTTTCGGAGAGACGTTGATGGTGGGCTAAATGTAATATTTAGTGTTAGGAAGAAAAAAATTATAATAAATTTACTAAAACACGCTCGAGTGAATAAGTGTAGTATAATGGTGAGTTTAGTAACCTGTGATGCATGTGGTTATTTTCCTATACTCCGAGAAGGTACAGGGGAAAAATCGTCTCTACTTTATATATTAGCTATACATATATATATATATATATATATATATATATATATATATATATATATATATATATATATATATATATATATGTATATATATATATGTATATATATATATATATATATATATATATATATATATATATATATATATATATGTATATATATATATATATATATATATATAGTATACTGGTTCGAATGGTTTCGGTATGAATCCAAATAAGAGAGCTCGATGTCCAATTAAGCAGAGCAAGTATAAATTTGAAGATGAGATGTATTAGATGCACATTTCGGTTGTGTACATAATAATATATTTCGACCTTATTTTGGTCTCCTCAGATGTACCTTCAATTACGATTTAGACATGAATGCATAGGTATATTTATATATATATATATATATATATAGAGAGAGAGAGAGAGAGAGATAAATGAAAGAAGAGGGATAAACATGTACGAATGACAAATGTATTTTACTTCGATTGTTCAATGCAAGGTGTACTCGGTAAAAAAACATGTTTATTATTCTTTCCTTAAGCCAGGGCTTTTCAAATATTAAAATATTATCATCAAAGAAATTACATAGATAGATAGGTTGGCAGTGCAAAAGCCAAAATTCAAAATTTGAACAAATATTAAGTAATGGAGAGTGAGAGTGTGCGTGTAAAAAAAGATGGGATCTGTCCAGTTGGTGAATGTCCGTTAATAAGGTGTCCGGTGAAAATAGATTTAAAGGTGGAAACAAGGGTTTTCGTGAAGGCAGCGTTGAAAAAGTTCAAAAATGAAGTAAATCCAATCGAAATATGTTTAGTTCAATCGTAAGTGGAACGAACTTATTTGGAAGTAATTTTGAGAAGTCAGGCCATCTTAAAATACTTCTGTGGGCCGAGAATCAGAGTAGTTCTTCAAACGTTGAGAGTGACTTCGATTGAGTCTAAGAAAAGCGACAGCTTTGGTTGGGGGGCACGGCCAAATGAGGAAGTCGGGGAAGGGATAAAGATAAAAAATAAAGAGGTGGGTGACAGGGTTATTTAAATGAACTATGACTGATGCTGGGAGAAGAGAAGGGGGAGGGCGTGTTATGTCACTGCCTAATGCTAGGAAGCAACAAAACCGATGCGAGCTGGAGTGTGGCTATCATAAGCTAAAAACAGAAGTGAATTAGGGTCAGTAAGTAAATGTTTCTGAAAGGGGTGTCCCGTAATTTAAACGGATTTTTAAACGAACTTATATATAATTCAGAAAGTTTAAAAGGGAAAATTAGGGTTCATATTAAAGGGAATCTAGAATTTACGTGTTTAATAGGTAATAATTCGAGGAAACCCTAGTGTTTCAGAGTATCATGTATAAAGATTTTAAAGAATTCCCAGTTAGTTAAATATTAAATGCATGACTAAATAAGAAAGTTTAATGTATAACTGAAGTTAGGATTGGGAAAAGCGTTAGTCTGCTTGCAACAATTAATTGATAGTACAAGGATTATGGGGTAGGATTGGGTTGAATTTTATAACCTAAGTGAAGCATTAGTGTGTTGAAATTATAACTAGATTTTAATGGGGGGAGGCAAAGCGCCCATTATAGGAGTAACCAGGGAGTGTAGTTCAAATGTGAGAGAAATGGTATCTATGAGAAAAATACTGTCGGTAGAGCGAAGCGTATACAGAGTCGATGGAAAGAAGACAAGGCAGATAACAAATGCAATGGATGAGTGTGTACGAGGGTTGGCCAATAATTGAAAAAAGAGGGATAGAGATCATAATGTTGAAGTAAAAGCGGTTAAGGATTGGTGGAGTGCAGGAGAATAATATTAGTTCTCAATTTACATTAAGTGTCTGTACATGTTTATCCCTTTTCTTTCATTTATCTTTATAATTGCTCTATCTTGTATATTGAGCTTACACCATTTCACTATAGGTTCTATGTAATAAAAGTATACTTTTAGTTTCATATTTTATATATATATATATATATATATATATATATATATATATATATATATATATATATATATATATATATATACGAGGCCTTTGTAAAGAGTATCCGAAATTAGGTCAGAAAAATATTTTAAGTACGTGACGGGGTGTTTACACACACTTAGCTCACCAATCAATCCACTGTCAGAAACACCAATGGAAGTCTTCTCTACGAATGGTGTTCATCTCCGCCGTCGCGTCCCGCATTACACAACGTAACAATTTTGACAAAAGTTTTGTTTATTGTATTTTTTTACTGTTTTTTAATCAATTTTCCCTGTTGATACCAAAAATATTATTTTTTCTGTATCAGCAACCGTTATAGAAATACATCGCTTTTAAATGTCATCATCTATTGGAAAATGCTATATGTTCCGCTACTAAATGTATATCAAATTTTCTCTTTCAGATTAATTACTGAGTTATGTTCTTATTAAGATGGCTACTGGAAGATATAAAAATTCTCCAGATATATTTTGCTATGTGTGTGGTTATTATATTAGAAAAAGGCAGGTATTACATAAGATCGTGAAATGGGCCAAATTGTGGATAGCATACACACTTTATTTCAGATTTCCCATGGGTTACTAGGACCAATCATCGGTCCTCATGTGATATGTGAAAGCACCTGTCCCACATGATGACAGTATGCCAGTACCACAACCACCAGAAAATGGCAGTTTACTTCTCATCGTACTTTCCAAAAGTGTTATTTTTAATGAACTTGAATATTAAGTATTTACAATGCATTCATTTTTCTACACATTTATGGAATACTAATGTTATTCAAGTCTTTGATTAAGTTGCTATATGTAGTGATTTTTCTTTACAGACGAGAGATGCAATGGATATAACATATGCAGGGTCAGCAAGTAGCAGCAGCCAAGCGATGGAGGAAGCTTTTGTACCAAGAACGACTTCGGAGCCTAACTTTCCAAATCAGAGTGAGATAGATGATTTAATCAGGGATTTAGGTCTCACTAAGCCAGGAGCTGAACTTCTTGCATCAAGGCTGAGGGAATGGAATCTAGTAGGGGAAGACTGCAGGACATCTGTGTACCGAAAACGTCACTGAGAATTTGAAATTTACTATGACTTTAGTGATGATCTGTGTTATTGTAATAATGTTACTAATTTGTTTACTGCTCTTGGACTCACGCATGATCCTGCAGAATTGAGACTGTTCATAGATAGCTCAACACGAAGTCTGATGATGATTATTACAAGAAGGTGCATTGGCCCTCACGTGTGGAACTGCAGCCAGGAATGAAAAATGTTCTCAGACAGCCGCTAATAGATTCAAACAAAGTCTTATTACCTCCACTTCATATTAAACTAGGATTGGTAAAACAGTTTTTGAAGGCCTTAGATTTTGGAGGAGAAACTTTTCAAGAAATTCGTCTCATGTTTCCAAAGCTACCAGAGACTAAGATCAAAGGTGGTATGGTTGTTGGACCCCAAGTAAATACAATGTTTAAGTTGGAGAAACTGGAAAGAGCGATGACAAAAGTTGAAAAAGAAGCTTGGTGCGCATTTCGTGATGTAGTTCGTGAATTCTTAGTGAATCACAAGGATCCTAATTACAAACAACTGGTATCAAAGCTTATTGAGAACTTCAGGAAACTGGGTTGTCGTATGTGCTTAAAGGTTCTTTTTTACATTCTCATCTAGATTTCTTACTCAAAAACTTAGGTGATGTCAGTGAAGAACATTGTGAGAGATTTCATCAGGACATCGCAACAATAGAAAGAAAATATCGAGGACGATGGGATACTACTATAATGGAAGATTATATATTGTATCGTGTCAGAAAAGATGAAAGTGTACACTTTCGAAAATCTTGATTGTCAAAACACTTATAATCTTAAGAAAAGAGTTATCAAACATTTACATTGCAAGGTATTTACTAAATACCATTTAATATATGAAAACGTACTAATTGCTGTGTAATTATCTTTACAACATACTGCTGTAGATAAAGGTTGTGTATACAACGCGAAAATCTTAAATTAAGATAAACTAAAAAAAATATCGATGTTATGCTAAAACGAATGTGATTTCTGAATTCAGTAGTAAAATATACATATAAAAACATTATAAAATACTAATAAACAAAACATGTGTTACATTGTGTTATCTTTTTTTCGCACCTCTTTAGAGCAGCACTCCGAAAAGTTTGGAACCTGTCACAACGATTGGTCACGGATGTACAGCAATTTTGGAATCGGTTGAACCACTCCTTAATTTGTGTTACACATTGTATCTTTTCCAAACACCTGCTTAATCTAACGCGTCGGCGGACATGGACACCATTCCAAAAGTAGCCTCTCATATGTGTTTTTGGCAGAGGATGGACCGGTGGGCTAAGTGTGTGCAGGCACACGTGGACTACTTTGAAGGAGGTTCGGTTACGAAGCCCGTCACGTATTTGAAAAGGCCTCGTATATATATATATATATATATATATATATATATATATATATATATATATATTGTTGAATAAATATGTATTTTACTTTTTTTTCCATAGTTAGATTGGACATTTTCGACACTTTTTGTCGCTTTTTTAAACCAAATATTAGATCAGGAAACTCAGTAGATAAAGGTCGTTATCTTTTAAACACGCACAAGAATGACGTTAAAAATAGGTTTCAACCATTTTTGGCTTTTTTTCTCTCTTTGCCTCCGTGGATTGCTTTCGTCCATGCAGATTTGAAAATACATGTTATAATGATTGTCCAGCAATAATTATGGTGTAAGATTTTATCGTAAGAAGTAAATAAGAAAAACACAAGTCAATTAAAGTTCGCTGCAACTCATTGTTATAAATTATACTCGGTATTGTATGGCTTATATATATATATATATATATTTATATATATATATATATATATATATATATATATATATATATATATATATATATATTATACTATACCGAGTAGAATTTAAAGTATCTAAGTCAATTTTGCAGAATCTGACGATGAGGTAACTCTATTAGATTTACGAAAAAGACGATTTCAATTTTGAATAACGACATATTTATTTATTCTTTAATTAAATAAGGAAAACTGTTTTAGTGTTACTAAATTAAATTAGGAAAACAAAAACAAGTTCTGTATCGGCTACGTAAACAAAATGTTCAATTTTTTTGTAACTAGGTAAACAATGTTTGAATTTAAAATATTGTCGAGTTCATACATTACATTTGAATCTTAAATCAAAACCATATATCACATTTAGGACGTCTTCAGATGACTATTAATTATATACTGGGAAATATATTTCCTACTGTTGAAATTAAATATGTTTACTGGATTTTTACTTAACTGGTTCAAAAGATAATGTAAAACGAGGTCCATTTCGGAGTGTCTCTAGGTTTTATAGGTATATAGCACGTGTGGAGCATGTGAAATACGCAGGGTTTCGACTCAAAGAAAAACAAATTATAGATGGATGCGAGTTGATACATTCATCTATGTCGATCATTACGTAGTATACGTAAATAATTGTTTTAACAAAGCCGTCTGCCTATGAGACAGCTATTAATGATATTGGTTTGATGTAGCATTCATAATTAAACAACACAATATTCAAAAGTAAACCAGAGTTGCATCACATACCATAGCTGTATATGGATGCAATGGACCTAGCAGGTTTATGAACAAGACATGGTAAACAATCCTATAATGCTTCGGGATTAGATTAGAAAACAATAACAATAAATAAATTAAAATGTATCGATCTTTCTTCTTCAAGAGAAAGTATAACGAGGGAAAGTTTATAGACGGAGCTTGGGTGTCTGCGGTTGTTGAAAGAGTGACTAACTTATGCAACATAATAACTGGCAGAAGGGAGATATCGCGAAACATTGTTCCCCAAAATTCTCCCCTATGATTTTTCATGTATAATATCTGATAAATGAAGATTTCGAAAATAACAGATATCGACAGGCTAGTGTAAATCATCAGAATAAATTCGTTGACAGCATCCACACGCAAATCATTTATTAAATGGGGTTAACTTTTAAATTAATTATATTTCTCTATTTTGAAATGTAAAAAATATTTAACATTGAAATTAATGTGTCAGGACGAATTATAACATAGATTTCCGATTAAATAAAATAAATATAAAACATTTTTTTTATTGTCCACCCGAAGTTAATGGACTTTTGTGACCTCGAAGACCAAAAGGGCAGGTTTCTCCCGGATAATCATATCTATATGCATGTTATTAAATTGTTTGTTAAAGTTGTTTGTTTACTTGTTTTAACATGACATCCCGCAAATTGTCGTCGCATTCAGCAGGCAGCAAAGAACAGTCACCGTTATAACGGCAAAGAGTGAATCAGGGAAAAATTATAGACAGGAAACTAGGAATGAAGAAAACATCATGAAGAGAAAAATGGTTGAAATGGGGACAGTCGGCTCAGTCGAGGGCGTCGTTTAAATAGATCGCTGTTCTACTAAGTGCGACACCACTAACTAGAATAACACTGTTCTACAACTGATCCCATGTAAAGTCACTATTTACAACGGTCGTTATAGGAGGCTCCAGCAGAGGCCACTAGAAATAGTGGAATACTCAGAAATGCACTATTCGGTCAGCCATTGGTCGCTTTTTACCGGATCCGAACCGTCGGTGGCATGCGTACGTACTAAAAAGGGCGTCGCCGGTAGGTAAGCACACATCGGATTCTTTCGTCGTCGCGGATGGCGCCTGCTGGTGTTTATAAGCTGGGCGAAGTGCGTTGACAATTATAGACACACCGGACACGCACGGCCCGGCCACCGAACTTGCCCCTCGGTGGAAGTAAGGAGTCTTTGGAACCGGCCAAAGCTACCCTGTAGTCCGACGCCTACTGCCACCAAACCGAGTGTTTGTCCTACCGTATGCGTTTTATGAAGCACATTTAGTGTAACAACCCCTAGGATTGGTGTCGCTACTCGTTAGAGTATCGGTACAATGCCGCAATGGGAGCCACACACAAAATGGAACCATGCAAATCGTTCTTTTTTGGTCGGCGATTTTCGCCGTTTACCGGATTCGAGGCACTTGGTGCGTGTACTCATGGCAAGGGACGTCTGACTTTGTCGATGTTTTCCTCGTCGCGGCTGGTGACATTTGGTATCCGTAAGCGCAGTGAAATGCGTCGGCGCCAACAGACCAGCTGGGAGTTTCACTGCCTAGTGTTAGAGAATAATCATTTTAAATTGTTCGTTCAATTTCGATCTGTTTTTGTCACATTGATGCATTATCACCGTTAGAGAATAGGTGTTAAACGGTTTTTTCAATTTCTATTCATATTCGTTGCGATAAATAAAACAAAGTTGTCCCCTTTTAAATTTTTCATTGCACGTTAAATAACCGCTGAATCAAAGTAGCTCCATTAGATATCCTATAAATCATGGTATTTCCCTATCGCTCTGTCTAATACATATATAGATACACACGCACACACACAAACACACACACACACGCACATATATATATATATATATATATATATATATATATATATATATATTTAAGTGAAATATTTATTTAAATCAACACATGGTTCAAATTAAATGAAAAATCATTGACTTAACTTTTTTCGCAAGCGTTCGTTGTAAAACAACTTTGTCAGACGAGGCTGATCATAGTTTTTTCTCATTCTTTCTTATTTTGATGGCATTAACCCCGAGTAGTTGAATCACGGTAGCGGCAGAAAAGCACGTAAAGATGTAAAAGACGTTAGGATAAGTAGGGTCCAGTCGATATTATACGCAAATTGGCGCTTTTTGAATGAGGAAATTGACATCTTTAAAGCACGCTTGAGAATATATTTAAGTTAAATATTTTATTCAAAATCAACACATGGTGCAATTTAAATAAAAAATCATTTACTTCATTTTTTTCAAGTTTTTATTGTAAAACAACTTTGTCAGGCGAGACTGTCCTATTGTTTTTTTTCTTCTTCATGTTGATGGTATTAACCCCGAGATGTAGAATAATTCACTGTAGAGGCAGAAAAGCACGTCAAGTTTGAAAAGACACTAGGATAAGTAGGGTCGGGCCGATGTTATGCGCATATTATCGCTTTTTTAATAATCAAATTGGCATCATCTTTGAAGCACACATGAGAATGTATTTAAGTTAAATATTTTTTAAAAGCAACACATGGTGCAAATGAAATTTAAAAAATCATTTATTTAATTTTTAATTTTGTTGCAGCTTTTGTTGTAAAACAATTTTGTCGAACGAGCTTGTTTTTAATGTATTTCTTCATTTTGATGGTATTAACCCCGAGAAGTCGAATCACTGTAGAGACAGGAATGCACATGAAGTTATAAAGGCGTTCGGATAAATAGGGTCCGGTCAATTATATGAGCATATTGGCGCTTTTTGACTAAGGAAATTGACAACATCTTTAAAGCAGGCATGATAATGTATCTAAGTTAAATACATTTTCAAAATCAACACATATATATATATATAAATATACATACATGTATATTGTTTTGTGGTCTACGATTCACAAACGATTTCGAAGGTTGGTCGGATAATATCGTTTAGAGCGCTGTTTCTAGGGAATGTGACGGTGCCTCTTCTACATGAATAAATTTACTAAATGAATTAAAATAGCATATTATTTACATTATTGAATAAATATATTTTCAATATCTTTAAGAACATCGATGCAGAGAAGAAAGAATTACGTATAGCAAATCCTTTCTTTCAAAGAGTTTAAATGTTCTAACATGCAAGATGACTATTTTATGCCCCCCGAAACAGTTTTTTGTACTTATTAATGTATTGTATCAAAGAAGCCGTATCATAAAGATGTATATAAACACCAACGAATCAAACGACATGGAACAAAGGAAGCAGAAAATAAACAGTTATTCGTTCAAAAAGACAGGTTTTCTGTGCTTTTTAAATGTGTTATACCAAGCTGCTTTCGATTCAACAAACTATTATCGTTTAGATGAGTCTTCATATTTCTGTAAGACGATCGTTTTGATTTTAAATAACCTTTTCTCTGGTAATGAGAGTGAAATGGATACCGACGTGAACTGACACCTGTCGTAGATATAGCCTCATATTCCGTTGATATGTGACCAACGTATGCCAGGGAAACTGTCACGCGAAACACTATATTATCTGTTGATGCTCAAACTGCATTTCCGTTGCGTTTCTCTTGCTAAACGCGGAGATAGAGTAGACACATCTTATAGTAAATCAACAGTACCCGTCCAAAGGCATTATCAGGGAAATTTGAAGAACCGAAGAAAGTCCTGCCTCTATCATTTGTATCGAATGCATATTTTACTTGAATATGTTTATTATCTATAAGTATGAATTATAATATTCCTCAATTATATAATTTAGAAATAATAATGAGAATGTTTATGTTTGTAGTTAAAGTTGTATTTTATTACTTATATTAAGACCCAAAAAAGCACATGGCCACTGAGAAGTAAGGGTCTACTGTGAACTAGGGACCGGATTTATAGGAGCATCCTGAGTAAAGCTTTGTGCAGCGAGATGTTTGTTTTCATTACATTACAATTTCTGCATGTTTGTACATTCGAGGAAGGTATTCCACACGCAAGCAGTTCAGGTAAAGACGCTATTAGAGTAGAAAGCTTTCTGGCATATGGGGCCTCTACAGTTAGGCGTGGGATTATTTTGATTGTCGTGTTTGTCGGGATATTTACGTTAAGGAGACACAAGTGCAACAAGTCTGTCGGACACATTCCATTAAAATACTTGTATAACAAGCACAAGAACGCAACATTGCGGTGACGAGACAAAACGTCGGAGCTTGAAACACAGTGTGGGACCTATTAGATTAGACGTTTTATTTTTATGGATCCTGTATGAGAGGGAGAAAGTGTGCAGCAGACAAGATGCGGCATTCATTGAAGAATGGTAAGATTTGTAAAAGATATGAGATACTGGTAAGTGAGAGGAGTTTTCTATCCCGGCAGAAAACATATGTTTTTGCAGGAGACTAGGTAGTATCTTCTATGAATTTATTACCGCTTTACCCGTTGGCAACGGAATCATGTCAGGATTTTAGGCCCTCCGTTCAGTCTAGAGAGACTATGGATACCCCTATAAGGGGCTGGCTGCGCGTGTAATTATGAAGCAAGGGTTGCGCAATCTCTAACAACACTTCTCCTGAGTCGGCACTGCTTGATTCCAATGGCAAGCAGTTCAAGATGACTGGAAACAATGCCGAGATAAACAGAGAGCACATACAGCACCTGGTAGTCCCAAATGGTCACCCATTTAATACTGACCAGGCTCAACGTCGCTTAACTTCGGTGATCTAACGGGAACCGGTGTGTCAACGTGATTTGTACCGTATGTCAGGATAAACGCTGTTAAATATATGTTCTGCTACATGTCTTGTCTTTTTGGTCATGTCATAAGCTCAAATGAAATGTTAGCCCTTTCTCAAAAGGTGTAAGCGCCACATGATATACGGTCGCTAACTTCTCTTCGCCAACTGCAGTATTTTCTTTAACTTCTAAACAACAACAGATGCTTCATCCCTCACTGCGCGGATATCCTTGCTCTTTGAACTGATATTTTTAGGAATAGAAAATAAGGGATAAAATTATGTCATTCAATCACATCTAGGTGAATAGCGATGAAAACGCTTACAGACACATCTTTGCTGTCACATCTTATACCTGATCGTCAGTTTTCAACTGCCATCAATGAATCTAGTTCTCTAGTTGGGGTATGTTTACAAAATTTTCAGCAACAAATTCCATCCTTGTCCTACCTCGTCGATTGGCGCCTGCAGAAACTCATACTACTACTACTACTACGACGACTACTACTGCCGATATCGATCTTGTTTGTTTATTGTCTTCGTTGTCCCGTTGCATACTAAATATTAATGGGTTGATGTTATAAACGATCGCGTCACTAAGGGATAACGACTTCCATTGAACGGAAGTGCACAACAGATAGAAAAAAGGGAAGATTCTTTATGAAGTCATGAGCTAATTAAAAGGCAATTAATTTTTTAAAAAATAGTGGGAAGATGTAGAATCAAAGGGGAGGAGTGAGAGGAGCTTAAGAGAGAAAGGCGGAAAGAGATAGATGTTAGTCTTGATGGAGAGTAGATGAGCGCTTAAAAAACAATAATTATTACCAACAAATGCATATATATATATATATAACGACCTACCTATCAACATCTCATTCTCTCCGCTGGACTTTTCGACACCGGACTTTTTAGCAATCGGACATTTGCTTGCATTCGGGCTGAATTTTGCCCTGTGTTTCTTCCCCTACAACTTTTATTTTATTTTTTCAAATTTTAAATCTTGGCCTTTGCCAACTTATCTATCCCAGCGACTTCCTCTGATGATAAGATTTTGATCTTTGAAAAGCCTGGCTTAAGGAAAATTTAACTTGAATAAATTGCCTTTTTGCGGAATATACCTTGCTCTGAGCAATTGAATTGAATTATGATTTGGCTTTTGCTTCCCTAATTCCTTTCCATTCTTCTTCATTATATATATATATATATATATATATATATATATAAATATATATATATATATATATATATATATATATATATATATATATATATATATATATATATAATAGCTTCAAAAAATGAATGTTTTTTGTAGTTCTATAGATAGACTAGACGACCAGTTTGTCATGGATCGTCTATTTTCTACGAAATGAATGATACACCACAGGAAAATAAAATTAAATATAAAAAAGATCAACGATTCTGTTTTTCCAACCTGCTAGAACTGTAGATATTCCTGACGAATGCCCATCCTTCATATAAATTCCTCTAAAAAGACTAATGCCATTTTAGTCTCGGAATGGACATAAACAGATGTTGCACTGGATTAGTAATAAAGCAGTTGTCATTTAAACCGCGAAAACTTCGTGTCGAACGTCGTTACCTCGGCCCGTCATTCTCGGTCGAAAACATCCCATTAATGATTGATCGCATCGAGATCTCGAAATGTTATTGTAGTCAGAAAAAAGAAACGTTAAATATTCTTTGCTCTTTTTTAAAAAAAACTATTTGCGTACATTACATTGTTCAAAATTATTTACGTACATTGCATTGTTCACAATTATTTGCGTACATTGCATTGTTCAACATTATGTGCGTACATTACATTGTTCAAAATTATTAGCGTATATTACATGTGATTATTGTATGAGACATCTACTGGGCGCACTACCAATATTAGAATAAATGATTGTATTTTTATGGAATATACACTCACACATATACACACACATACACACACATATATATATATATATATATATATATATATATATATATATATATATATATATATGGATTATAGATTATGCCAATATATTATTAGCATATACTATCAGTACCTTGTTTCTAGGTACAAAATGGAGACATTTGCATAGTTTCCAATAGACTGCCTTCCGCACCTAGTCATGTCTGTTTTTCTACTCCTTTTAAGCTAGTCTACTGCATTCTCTAATTATTTGATTTACCGTTTTTTCTTTGTCCACAAGCTTTACACATACTTTTTTCACTGGGTTTCGTTTATCTTGTTCTGTATATATTTCATTCTGCTCGCATTTTTGTACGGCTATAAGTAGCGATTAATTTCTCTATTGAAGTATCCTTTTTCTGTCCTTTTTGTAGGCATGTCCATGTGTTCTCTTACGTCTCTTCGTTGGTTAGTATTATAAATGCTCCATAAAGCTCATTTCCCCACATTTTGCTTTCATACCCTTTTTGTTTTCAGTACTATTCGTATCTTTGTTTGGCCATGTTTTATAACAGCGGAATTCACAATTTCTGTAATTTCGGTTACGTGTTTCCCCTGTTTTTCTATCGTATGTCAACTATATTATAGTCAGGTGGTTATTCTTTTCTTTTTAACATACGGTCGGCCAGTATCATTTTCCGAGTGCAATAAAGTATACAGTATACATCGTTATTAGTTTTTTTTTCTAATGTGTTGGTCCAGTTGCATGAATGATGCTGTCTTTGTCCAGCTATGTAGGGTACAAGGGATATTGACCATATATCATTATCAGCGAATAGACTATTCAACTATGATATGTGTATTTCTTACATGTATCTGTTTGTTAGGGGAATAACACCTTAAAAAACGTTCGTCTTGCGCTTTTATATTACAAGTCACTCACTTAACCTGGAAGTATTAAAAAAAGAAATATTACTGTCATTATGGAATAGCTGCTGAATCTTTGACATGTTTCGATGATCGCACTATCTAGTAGTATTGCCGAAAAATAATGGATACACTAATAAGACCGTACTATCCTACGTTCTAGAAAAAAGAGACAGATTTTCCCAGTGTATCGGCTACGTTTCCCTCTTAACATCTTATCTATAATATAATATACTGTACATTCAGTGCTAGTACAAATGTAACGAAAGAGTACTCTGCTTGACACCTCTATAGATGTGGCAGCAGTACGCCATCCATCTGAGGGCGTATCTGAATCTTAGATAGATAAATGATCTCCTAAACGAGATATTGTCTTATGTTTGCATGTTTTTACACACACCTTTTTGCACTCTTATTTTCTGTTAGAGCCTCTTTTTGGAAACGCCGAATATTCCGGCTAGTTAAAAAATATAGTAGTATTAGTTGCTATATTTATTAGGGGCGAGTTCTCTATGTTTGTGATAGAGTCTATGGGAGGTGACGGAGCCTAAGTGGTTAACGACACAGACTGACAACCTGGGTGTGTCAAGTTCGAATCCAGTTCGTTCCAAAGAAACAATTTCACTTAGAGTGTTGGTAACATTCACGTTGTCCCTCTTGTCAGTACTCATTGTCTTTATAGAAATAACTCTAACTACAAAGATATCGAGGAAATTAACGCCAACAATAAAATCATCTGGGTTATACGAAATTAATGAATATAGTCTATGAAGATCTTTTTTTATATATAAATAGTTACTAGTGCATAGTGAGTGGAAATTTATAGCCAATCTTAAGACCTTTTTTCTGAATATAAAAAACGTTTCTGAATGTTGTTTCAAACGTATGCTTGACGTAATAATTGAGAATTGTTATTTTAAACATAAATATTACAGACGAACAAAATTAAAATGATTTTACCCCAGATTTCTCATGCTCTTTTATCATACAGAAGACATAAAATCTCACTATATGAATTTATTTGATTGTATTGGTTAGTCTATCAGCTTTTCTACACATACACACACACGCATATATATATATATATATATATATATATATATATATATATATATATATATATATATATATATATATACATATAATGTATGTGTGTATGTATTTGTATCAAATCAAGTGAAAGTTGAATAAATATGCCTGAGTAAAGATGGTTCACCGATAAGAAGATTTCCATAGAGTTCTACTTCAGAAGAGAACTCGACAATCACTTGCATGATTGATATGTAAAAAGAAAGAAAAAAGAAATCGATATGAAAAGAGATGAGGAAGGGGGGAGAGGAATAAGAAGAGGGAAAGCTTACATGTGATAGTAGATCAGAAATGGATTCAGTTATCGGAGCGAACAGAAACACGGGTTCATTGGCCGATATATGTCGATAGCTCAGAACTGTACTTTATTACATTGATTACTTTTGTTATATATTTCTTCGCATCTGTATAAAAAGATCGACCCCTTCGGTCGGCGTCACGTTATAGTTTGAAATCGAACTTTTATCGCAAAATGTGAAGCTTGAATGGACGCATTTAATTCTAGTTACGTCAAACAATTTGTGTAAGAGACGCGATTCGTCGTTCGCTCTGTCACACTTACCTTGTAGATAGTATTTTTAGATGCGTCCACCCCTTTCTACAATATACCTTGTCCGTATGTCAGTCTGTCCGTCTAGTTCAAGCTATAGCTCTTGGCATACCAAAGGCCTTTGATAGGGTTTGCCACAAAGATTAGTTTCACAAGCCAGCTTGCTATTGAAATATTTTGAAATATTTGGCATGTGTACATCAGAATTATGTGATATATTCCCCGCTTCTTTTGTTCCAGCTAGTTTGACTCGTTGGTCTAGTGGTCTCCATCAATTCGCTATTGTTATACCTCATATAGCTTCTTATTCTAGTAGCTTATTTCCAAGAACCGCAGGCTTGTAGAACTCTCTTCCTGCTGACTGTTTTCCTCCTACCTATAATCCTAATCTTTTCAAGACTAAGGTCAATAGGCATCTCTTGTCTTTACGATAATCATATTTGTTCTTGTTAGCTCCTTACATCAAGTGGATTACTGCCTTGTCTCGAGCGATTACCATATTTTTTAATGTATTCTGAACCATCAAATCCTCTATCCTTCTGATAATTTTATAAAAGTAGTCGTTTATGAGTATTAATGCAGGCATGCCTCAAGGATTCATTCTGGGCCCAACCCTCTTTCTGATATGTATCAATGATCTCTGAAATCACATTCTAAGATCATCCGTTGACAGTTATGCACATGAAACAACAATCTATGACAACCCTTCAAAGAACGTTAATGACTACGATCTCACTGTTTCTCTCTTTTCTTATCTGAAGAGCGTAGGGCAATGGAATAAGGGTGGGCGGGTCCTTTTAATACATCTAAAACTTTTCTAAAAGTTTCTCTTCATCACCACAAACACTCTGATCCTCACTTTACTTTAATGAGAATAAATGACTCACTTTTATAGAAAGCCTCCATGCCTTGATAAGCTTCAAGGCCTGACCTTCACTTTAGACCTGAAATGGAAGACTTACATCAAATATGTTGCTAAGGTCGCCGTAAAAATTGTAAGACTATTCTCCCGTTTCAGAAAATACATTACTGCTGACGCAATCCCTTACCTGTGTAAGAATCAAATATGTCTTAAAATTGAGTATTGTTGTCACATTTGGTTGCCTTGTCAAATTACAAAACCGATTTCGAAATCTAGTGAGGAATCCTCTCTTCTCTTTAGACAGAGTTCCAATCTATAGCCACTCCCTGTAAAACATTCACAGTAAGAACTCGTCTTCTACAACCACTAAAAATATTTTCCTTTCTTCCTCTGTGTACCCAAAATTTAACGGAACTTTCATAAATAAAGCTTGTTCCCAAGAACTGCCCGTCTGCGGATTAAAATACTACGAGGATACTCCTCAGCTGATAACAACATGATCGTGTTAAAGTCCAATGTTAAGAAATTCTCGTTGAGCCGTCCTCCTGAAAAATGTATGCCCAGTAAAATCCATGGTTTCCAATCCTCCATACAATATCATTATCCTCGAGTGGCATTTGGGCCTTGATAAGCAATGATTCGCTAGTACATAAAAAGTATAATGCATATTTTCATCGCTAAACGTGCAGATTAAATGGACGCATCTGAAAAACAACTGTTTTTGTAGTCTCTCCTAGGATCAAAGTGTAGTATTGTTGCATCATCGCTTACCTTCTTTGCTTCGCACTGGGTACACGGATTTTGTCTAGCAGTTTGGTGTTTTCCGTTATTTGCACGACAACGCATGAAACGCAAGCATGTGTCTTAGTAGTTTTATTCTACATTAAATAAACAGAGATGTATTGGTTGTTTTGCACGAGAGAAAAGGGAAAGACTAGATAAAATATGCAGGTGATCTTGCGCCACTGCTTCCCCGGTTTCCGCCTACTGGCATGGACTGGGCCTTTTCACAACTACTTGAGTTTATAAATCAGGAATAAAGAGATCAACAAAGCCTCACACCTTCATGACGTCACTTCCGATTTCCGCTGAGAATATTTTTCTAATACTAAACTTACTTTTTTCTGTCCTCAGTCAGTGAATAATACATCCTTCCATATTGATGGCATTTGTATATTAACAAATATACAAATGATAACAATCATCTAGGCTTGCCCTTTTGGGGATGTACGATTTTCTTTACATTTAAAACGACACGTTTTACTTTGTTCTCGTAGAAAGGCTAGTAAATTAGGAATATCGTTTGATTTAGTATCGTTCCGGCCACTTTCTTTTAAAACATATAATGACAAGTTTACGTTTTAAGTGATCTTTCAAATCGTTTTTCTGATGTTAGATATTAGAATCTTTATGTTTATGAGTATTAAGTTTTCCTGAGCTATAGGGTGACCCTGAAATGCCACTTAGTGAATCGTTAATAAAACTCGCAATCCTTTCTCTACTCCAATCGTATCTGTTATAAATGAACTTCTGTCTATGATTGATTTGTAAACCACGTTTCAGTGATGAATATCCCACAGTCTTTGTCTTATTACCATAAACCTTTATGTGAAATACTTTGATGATTGTCTCGTCAGTAAGAGGTGTGATTCTTTACACTCACTCGACCTTAACCACACCGTTTTTTATTCGTGAAGTTATGCCAAAGGCAATGCATATCAAAACCATCCTCAGACTATTCCAAAAATGAATAGTGACATAATAGCCAAAGCTAAACGTATGCAGGTACACATTTGGAGCATTTTATTGAGCGGCCATGAAAGAAAGACTGTTGAGTATTCATGATTGATGCTTGGTGAAAAAGTCAGCCATTAACTGAAGAGTATTTGTATCAAATAAAGATGGATTAGCGAAAACAGTATGAATGTTATTGACGATTAAATTAGTGGAAGAAATGCTTGAGGGAAGTGGCTGTAGTTAAGAGATTAACGCTACGGACTGGCAACCTGTGTGTGCAAAGTTCAAATCTAGGTCGTTCCACTGAGACCCTTTCACTTAAGATGTTGGAAACCTTAACGTTGTCCTTCTTGTAAGCATCCGATTTTTTCTAGAGAGAATCCTGACAAAACAAATATCGGGAAAACAAATGTAAACAATAGAATCAACTGATTCATAAGATATGAATGCATGACCCCCTAAAAGACAGATTGGAGTAAACTAAAATATGTACTTATTAGTCAAAATATATTTATCAGATCCGTACTCAGTATACAATTAATTATTTATGAAAAACTAGCCTGTCGTATTTACGATGGCAAATCTAACTTTTCACTTTTCTCGATCACTCCTGAAAATCAGCTTTCTTTATTTACAGATGACCCCCATGAAAATCTAATGTATATATATAGATATGTATATATATATTATATATATATATACATATATATATAGTATACCTATTGTATTAGTTTCTTTAGATGTAAATTCGTTGAAACTCCAGTGTATGTATATATATATATATATATATATATATATATATATATATATATATATATATATATTAAACTGTAGAAGTGAGATAGCAAACAGCTGCCTATGCAGAAATAAATTTACCTTAGGCTAATCATACATAAATAAATAAACAAATAAGTAAAAAAAAACTAAACTTAACAAAAACCTAAAAATCTAAAAATTTAAACCTAAAATAGAAATACAAGGGACCACGTGTTAAAATAAATTCACCGATTATATGGATACAACAAAAGGAAACAGGATAAAGATCAACATATATGAAACAGAACAATAGAACAGGATATAGGAAGTAACACTAACCACACCTTTGTTTTTGGGAAGCCCAGCGATTGGCTGAGAGAACAACAATAAATCTGATTGGTTAACTAGATAGCCGTGTATATAACAACACCCGGCAAAAATAACTCCATGCATTTTAGCCTGAAGATTCCCCCGGGAGTGAAACGCAGGGGCCTCTGTGTAGCTTAATTGCCATAAATATATTTTCATAGATTATCACTATATATATATATATAAATATATATATATATATATATATATATATATATATATATATATATATATATATATATATATATGTATACACCATAAACACTCACCCAGTCTTATAATATTAAACCAGCATTAACAAATGTGTATAGAATGTTATTTTTTTGTTAATGATAATGTTTCTGCGGGTAATATCAGTGAACAAAGGATTTATGCTTTAGAGGCGGAGGATAATTAATGAATAGCAAAAATAACAAAGTCGTACACTTTGTGGCATTCTTTATTCATCCCCATCACTGCGGACTTAATAAATTCCTTTGTTTAGTGATATTATCACCGCAAACCTTAGCATAAGAAAATAATCAAAATAATACATAACATACTGTCGGAGATAATTTCCAATACTTTCGGCCGGGTCCTTTTATTAACAATGATATAAAACGTCTTATCGAAGGCATAAGTAAAGGTTTTTTTCTGTTGAACACTGTTATGATAATTTACTATGGTTGCCCGCATACTTGAAATAAATAGGGTAATTTCTCATCTCGTAGTGTAACAGTTGTAATTGGTTAGAACGTTCGGAATGAGATATTCTGGGCGCGCAAATTAATATTAGATTTTTAATGTTAGATGATATATAATTATTTCTACAATCAGACAACGCCACAACCACCATAAACCATGAAAGCTGCAGACAGTAATATCTAGGCCCGAGTTTCGCCCTCTTTTGAGTGCATCAGTTAACGATATCCAAACTCAGGATTCGAAACCCGAGTCACCTTCGATCTTTGGTTCTTTCTTTAGCGTGTTTATACTTACTACTATATATCTCCTCTTATTAATACAGCGAAACAGTAACAAAGCGAAAAATTGATACATCGAAATGCTCCGTTTGTAGATTAATACAAACTATCTTCTGTTTCTAAGGCAGAGTTGGTATCTACCTGTTTGAAACCAAAACTCTTCTGTTTCTTCTTTTAATTTAAATTCTTTTAACTCGCAATTCAGTTTACTTTCAACCAATGTACTATTCTTCAATGATCAATTCAGGCTGTGTAGTGTATTTTCTCGTCTTCTAGCATCATTCCAGGCATAACCTACACTTTTTACTGAGGGAAGTAGTGAATTATTAGTTCAGTCGTCTTGATATCATCCCATTATGCATTACCTACTCATTTGGGGGCGGATATTTTAGTATATGTTCTTTAGCATGGTTTCAGTTTATTAAGATTACTTTATTTTTGGGGTCGTGGTGTATTATCTGTTCTGTTGTCATTACCTCTTCATCCCAGACATTCTTTTGAAGGAGAGGGTAGTGTATTTTCTTTTCTGTTGTAATGAGACGATTTTCCCAGGCATTACATCTTCCATTTAAGTAGTGTATTACATGTTATGTTTTCATGAGACTATCACATCAGGCATCACCACCTGCTTTCAAATAGTAGTGTAGTGTTCGTTTGTTGTGATACTATCGTCCCAGGCATTGCTTATTCCCTTAAGAGCAGTGTAGTGTTTGTTAGTTCGTCATGATACCATCCACGAAAGTTAGAAAATATAACCATTCCCCCGGTCGCTAATTTGTTCCAGTATGTATAAAGCAAAGATATATGTTTGTGTCTGTCAACACACTAATAGTTGATCTCCGAAAACATTAAATAGCACAATTTAAATTAGCAGATTTCTCGTGGTGTTTTAGCATCGTTTCAAATAACTAAGTTGTGTATCTATTATAATAATAATGCATAGTCAATTATGGATTGTTTTGTAGAATGGAAAATTTACATCAACGATCATTAAATACAACCGCTCATGAACTTCTAACCATACGTTTTACTTTTGTTAACGAATTCTTATATTTTTATGGAAATGTGCCCCACACTGGGCATGAAGCCACTTGATGTAACGAGCATAAATATTATAACTTCAAGGTCAAATAATAGTTATATGAATAGATTCAGACCCAGAAAACAGCAATAACTCCTCCTTTGTCAGAAACATTTCTCATGGAATGCGACGACTAAAGGACAGAATAAGGGAAGCGAGAGTTGTGCTATGTAACTCGTGAATGGTTAGAATTGTGTGGTTCATACTTTTTCGAAGTTTTATTAGGTAGGATAAACATATTTAATAGCCATGCAATGTTGGGCGAATTAGCTAGTAGATGACTACCCTATTTTAAAAGATATTCATATTTATGTATAATTTATTCTCAACGTTATAATCTCAATGCGAAAAGAAAATCTGCGAAATTTGCTATATGAAGATTTTAATTCAATTTGTGTCCATTATTTATTCATTGAATTCAAATTCAAGACCATCTGCAAATAATTGTACAAATAAATCAAATTTATTAGCAACAATCTTTATGAAACTTCGTTTTTTATATTAAAAGTTTAAATTGAAAACAAATATATAATTTAATGAACTATTTATTGATTCATAAATATACTAGAAGTGTTATATAGTGTATAGTGCTTCATTCTAGAAGTGAAAGAATAGCGTATTAATTAAGAACGACACACCAGATGATTGAAGTCTGTAAGGTTAAATAACGATTGATAACGGCAGTTAGGATCTGACGTCATTAATCTTAAGGAGTTTGGTGTATCTTATTCCAATAAGGCTTGACGTCGAATAGACGCGTGAAACGACGTCTCGTTCCATCTCTCAATGGGTTGGGGAAAATTGAGTGATTAAATAGTTTAGCCAAGTGTGGAATCATCTCCGTATCTCTCTTTCTCTCTCTCTCTCTTCCTCTCTCTCTCTCTCTCTCTCTCTCTCTCTGAGTGTCTGTAATAGGTATATGTATAAGTTTCATGCGAATAGATCTTCAATTAAAAAATGTGCTCCTGTTCATCGATTGAGGGAAGATAGGACGAGACGGCACACGGGGTACCGGCTGAAATTGTATATGATATTACACACATCCTCATTACGATCACGTAACAGAAAGACCCGTGAAGTCTCCACAATGTCCTACCTACTCTCCTCAAATGATCCTTATTGTAAAAGTACTTGTCATCTAAACAATTTCAAATGAATTAAACGATAATTTTAAAGTTTAAATATATTTATTTATTTGAACAATTAAATTGTCTTTTAAATACGTCTTTTTCTTACCGTATAAAACTTGTCAGGTGACAATGTTTTGAATAAATAACACAAATGGTAGTTTTAAATTTTCCAACAGCAACATCAGATACCCATCAATGACTTTTCATCTTTAGAGATCGGGTGATAAGCTACGTACAACACGTCGGTGTACGCGTATTAGCACATACATATTTATATACTTTTGTTGATTAAAATGTTCGTAAAATAATTGTGTCACTTAAAAGATGAAAGTGTCAATCTGGTCAATTATATAATTAAAATTACTTATAAGAATTGCACTTAATAGTGCATGTATTAACTATTGAGGTCAGGTTTGTCATAGGAAGTAACACATCTACTACTGTTTATATTGGACGGGTAGATCAACGAATGTATATTTTACTGATGTTGGGTTAACACATACTTTTAGAATAACAGAAAATGTTGCAGGGGAAAGATAAGCGGAGCTCCACTCATTTTTCCAGGGGTGTATAATGTCATAAATGTTGGATATTACGTCAAATGTTTCTGAGAGAGAGGGTGATAGAGAGTATACATTAGAAGGTTAATGTTCTTAAGAATTATGCGATCTATTACCGCTTCTTTTGTACCAGCTCGTTTGACACGTTGGTCTAGTTGTCTCCATCAATTTGTTGTTCTGTTACCTTATTGTCATACATCTCCCTATTCGAGTAGCTTCTTTCCAAGAACAGCATGGTTGTAGAACCCTCTTCCTACTGACTGTTTTCCTCTTACCTTTGTGTTTTCAAGACTAAGGTAGGTCAATAGAATCTCCTGCCTGTGCTATGATTATTATATTTGTTCTTGTTAGCTCCTTACATTAAGTAGCTTCATGCCTTGTCTGGAGCAATTTCCATTATAGAAGAAAACAGACGTGATAAACAATGACTAAAATACAATGGACGATAGATACAGTGAAGTGTCAAGTTCTAGAATAGCCTAGACTATCTTTTTCTTGCCACTAAAGAAGATTGATGCAGTACCAACTGCCGAATAAATGGGCCATTCTATAAATTTAAGTTCGAATCCGGTATCTTTCCTGTGTGTTTCTCCTGCCGACTTTCAGAGAGGGAGTGCAATCCCCACAGAGAGGGGACATTTTGCTGGCGACGAGAATCCAGAGACAATCAAAGTTGGAGTGTTCTCAGTGATCAGACGATTTGCGGGAATCCTAAGCAATGAAAACTATGGTATGACTTAATTGAACTGTTTGTGTAAAATATATTTAAAAGGTATTGAGAATGTACCACTACTATGTCTTATAATGATTATGCTAATAACCAAACAAGTAAGCATTTATGAGAATTGTTGGGATCCTAGTTGAGTTATAATGCTGGTCTCTGGAACTCTCTCCCTGTCCCCTGTTTCCCCGACAGTACTGACATGCAGAAATTTTAAACTAATGTAAACAGACATCTCGCTGCGCGGATCATTATTTAGGCTGACCCCCCAACCATCTCCCCATTTCTTTTTTCTCAGTAGCCCCTTACGTCTACAGTGGCGGCCTGCCTTGTTAGGGGTGAACCATGTTAAAAAAAAATAATGGCTGAATGATATACTACTACTACAACTATGACTACTACCACTACTACTACTACTACTACTAATAAATAGTGATTATAATAATCTCTTACTAATGGATAGTTGTGATCTGTCTGTCTGAAGCCTAAACTTTACTTCCACCTCTATTACTAATTTATTTTATCTATTACTAATGAGTATTCGGTATCTGTCTGTCTAAAACAAACAACTATACCATTAACTCTAATAACTGTACTATTATACCATTATTAATTTCAATTCCGAAAGTGATGTATAATCTGTTTTGATGATACAATCCTTGAACAGAGACTACTATGAAATAATAATAATAATAATAATAATAATAACAATAATAATAATAATAATAATAATAATAATAATAATAATAATAATAATAACAATAATAATAATAATAACAATAATAATAATAATAATAATAATAATAATAATAATAATAATAATAATAATAATAATAATAATACACATAGAGCCTCGAATATAGTGGTAGAATTAGATTAAAGTACGCACAGAGATCCCTTTAGATGACGTGTGTGTCATATGGGTCAAATTTAAAATACTACTTATAATAATCATATTTTAAATAATAATACAGTTGTATTTGTACTGTTGCACGATCTATATGTGGAAATAACTAACTCATTTTACTGTATAACTAGTGGTGGCAATCTAATATATATGCAAATGAACGCAAGCATCCAGCAACAGCAAATGATTGAAGTATTATAGGTGTTTGTAAATTATATAATTTAAGTGACGTTTACATGCAGTTGTAAGTTGGGAAACAATGTAATAGGTATATTATATTTTACGGTACTGGGTCACTACTACTGATTATTATAAACACGTTATAAACACGTGTTAATTAGAATTACATCAGATGTAGCATAGAGATTCTCATCCATGCTAGATGCAATAACATTTACAATACTAATTATTTTGTTTAAATTACGACTACGTGGTGGCTAGAATTTTAGTCCGAGAAAAATAATATTTTAAATATTATAGATCGAAGCATTAAAGGGGAAATATTTAACGTCATGAGAACATATAAAAGAAATAAGTGTTTGAAATAAGTCATACACGATGCATCCTGACTCTGTAATTCCTAAATCTACATCGTTAGAGAACAAAGCTGTAAAATCTCACATAGTGATATGGGACAGGAGGGAAAAGAAGCAACCCTAATTGAAGTCAGCGTCCATAATGATCAAGACCTAAATATAACTGAGAATAAGAAACTAATTAATAACAACGTTTCATGTGGGATATCCAAATAAAATAAAATCTTAGGGGGATCTCAAATATTTCAAAATCTATATGGGTCACCGGGCACATGAAAAAGAATTAACAACACTATTGAGAAATATACCCTATGAACCAGGTGCAAGAGAGATCCAAACAATTGAAATTATAGGGACGGTTAAAATTCTAAAATTTCTCTCGGTTGGAATCTATGAAATAGCATGGGACTGTCTTGCATCCAAAAGGGAAAATACATTTTTTTAAAAGGGAATAATAACAAGAGATATCAAAAACTGAACTAAGCGTTATATTCTGAAATATTAATAGCATCACTAGATTTAAATAATAAGTATTTTATTGAAAATAAATACTGTAGACATTTTAGTCACTTCAGCTTATCTGCCCCCTCTCTTTGTCCTGATATTGTTTTAGTACACTGAGAAATACAAAAGAATCGATTTTATTTTTAGAAGCTCAGATGTGAAAAATGCATTCCCATAACAGAAGAGTTCTCCCACTTTTCAACCCATCGAAAAATATCAAGATATAATGATACTCTTTCTTCCAATTTTGATACATATAAATTACATAATTTTGATTCCAGAAAATGTCTATTATTTAGACTATGATTAAAATATAATACAAATATGAAATGTTTGTGTTTTAATTCAGTAGGTTTAGCCTCATATTATGCCCCTTTAAAACACTAAAAAGAAAGTGAAATTAAGAGAATAATGTATTAGCTGATGTCTAATATCTATTGTAAAAATTTCGCGAAAATCAGAAGTATCTGAATTTTAACAAAGGACTTTCACCTCTGTTCAGACACATTTCCATGAAAAAAAATCAAACTAAAGAAATCCCACATTATCCACGTTTACGCCTAGCAGCTGCGTTACGAAATTCATATAATATTGTACTGATATCAGTCTCCCAAACATTACCTCCTCCTGTGTAATGTAGCATTGTATATATTCTGTTGTCATGAGAATATCTTCCCACGTAATACCCCCTTCTTAAGGATGAGTGTAGTATATGTTTTCCTCATGATACCTTCTTCTATGACATGAGCTACTCCGTTATTTTTAGGGGGTAGTAGTAGAGCATCTACTTTGTTTTCATGAGAGCATCCGATCAAGCATTAGCCCCTGCTTTAGTTTTGGCGGAGCAGTGTCTCTTTCTCATAAGACAATCTTCTCTGACATTACATCCTCTATTTTGTGGGGCTATTGTAGTATATGTGTAGTTTTCATGAGACAATGTCATTAATGTAGTATCTGTACAGATGTCATGATACGATACCATCTCCCAGAAATGACATTGTTCTTGTGTGTGGTAGTTTAATATTCGTTATGTTGTCATTAGATCATACTTCCAGGCATTACCTCCTCCTTTATTAAAGGTAGTGTAGTATATGTTTGTTTGTCTTGACACAATACTCGCCTGCATTAGCTTTGAGGTAATATAGTATATGTTAATTCATCATTATACCATCATCCAAGACATTACCCCCGCCCTATTAGGGAAGTAGTGTAGTATATGTTATGTTGTCGTGAGACTATCCTCTAAGTTATTACCTCCTCCTTTGGGCTAATACAGTGAGAATTTTATGTTAGGGGTCGTGTAGTATCTGTTTTGTTCTGTCAGTCGTTTCATTCGCTCTGTCTGTCCCTCTCTCTCTCTCTGTCTCTGTCTCTGTTTCTGTCTGTTTCCTTTATCATTCGCTCTCTCTCTCAATCTCTCTCCCTCTCCCTCTCTGGGTGTGTGTGTGTTTGTGTGTGTATGTCCCTCTCTCATTCTCTCTCTTTCTCTTTCGTATACCTTGCCTTTACATCGCTACAACCAAGACATATCTCTCGATCAAGTCCCTTTCTCTATTTTACTTTCTCTCTCTTTCTCTCACATTCCTTCCTTCTGTCTCTTACTCTGAAACTACAAAGAAAATGAAATATATATTTCCCTTCCTCTATGAAAGAAATAACGGCCTATTTGCCAGTCAACGCATATCCTTATAAGTTCAAAGGATAGAATTCGTTTAGCAGTTGACATTCCACAACATTTCTACCCACGAGATCATTAATTTCGGTGACAGCACTATGCATATAATAATAATAATAATAATAATAATAATAATAATAATAATAATAATAATAATGATAATAATAATAATAATAATAATAATAATAAACAGTATGAAAATAATAAACATGTAATTAATAATAATAATACTAATAATAAATGTTATTAATAATAATAAATATTATAATTAATAATAACAATAATAATAATAATAATAATAAACAGTATAAAAATAAAAATATTTTATTAATAATAATAATACTAATAATAAATATTAATGATAATAATAATAATAATAATAATAATAATAATAATAATAATAATAATAATAATAATAATAATAATAATAACGTGACGGCACCAGCTTCGGTTTAAACCACACAAAATACTCGTGAAAGGTCAATGAGGATAGGAAGATTGAGGGAGTGACAGCACTAACCAGACCTCAACTAGAAGGGTGCGGAGAGTACTGAGACCGATAACTAAGAGGAGGCCAATGGCTGTTACCAGCCAGAAATCAATGGTAGGCGGCCGTTGCTATACCGTAAGCTCATTTGCGGTGCGTATCGAAAATATGTTGAGAGTACTGGAAATTGGGCGATATTTTTTGTCACTCAGATTCCATAGAACACAACCAATTATTGTCTGTGAGCAATGACTTATGATGACTTGTGTTATAATTCCTAGTAAGTACAAATAATAATAATAATTATTATTATTATAATAATAATAATAATAATAATAATAATAATAATAATAATAATAATAATAATAATAATAATAATAATAATAATATGTATTTAAAAAAGAAGAGATCTTTCAGTGAAGATGATTATTAGTTCCCACGCGGATTTCTGTATAAAACAGAGTTATTGACCGACGTGTGAATGAACGAGCGGCGATTACAATAACACAAATAATAATAATGTATTTTAAATGGACGGCGATCCTCTAGTGAAAAGTATTCGTTCTCACGATGATGTATGTATAAAACACATTTGTTGTGCGACGTGTGAACGAGCGAACGTCGATTACAATAACAAGGAAAATAATATTATATTTAAAAAAAGAGATCCTACAGTACAGATGATTGTTGGGTTCCCACGCTGCTTTCTGTATAAAGCAAAGTAATTGGGCGACGTGTGAACGAACGAACGTCGATTAAAATAACAAAAGGAATAATAATATATTTTTAAAAAGCGATCCTTCAGTGAAGATGATTATTAATTCCCACCCGGATTTCTTGATAAAGCAACCTTATTGAGCAACGTGTGAACGAACGAGCGTCGATTGCATTAACAATAATAATAATATATTTAAAAATAAAAGAAGAGAGATATTAAAGTAAAGATGATTATTAATTGTCACGCGGATTTCTGTATAAAGAAAAGTTATTGAGCGACGTGTGAACGAACGAATGTCGATTACACTAACAAAATAATAATAATATATTTTTAAAAGAAAAAAAAGACCTTTCAGTGGGGATGCTTATTAATTGTCACGCGGATTTCTGTATAAAACCAAGTTGGTTGGCGACTGTTGTTTATAGTGGATGACTCACTATTGAAATTGTTGCAGCTGGTAAGTTATTTGTTTTAATTATAATTAATAAGCGTCTTCGTTTATATTTTAAAAGACAATGTTATAATAGCTGTGGCAGCAATTATGATAATCAGAATAATTAATGGTGATGATTGTAATTATACTAATAACAATTATCCCAGCCGCGGATCAACTGGCATAAAGGGTTTAGAATCTTCAGCAAGCCATAGCGAACGCAACATCTCTAAGGATAGCAATTACCTTATGGAACGAAGAAGCAGTTGTAAATACATGGTTGACATCTGGCATGGTCTAATTGCATTTCATGGCCAAGATTGGATCGTCAGCTTTAGATAGCAACTTTCCTAGAGATGGTATCTCAATAGAAATACTAAGATAGGAAAACCTTACACAAACCATTCCTCATATTATTTCAATATTAGTGTTCAAAATTATCAAACCTAAAACGAGGTATGTGAGTCCAGAATATCATGCGGGAAACAAACGAGGCTTCCCAAGTCGTCATCTAGTGAAACCCTCGAAACACTAACACTAAAACTAGAACGAATTGGACTAGAGCCTTAAATATTATTAAATAGAGCAGAGCCTGGTTGAAGAATCAGAACAGAAACGTGCAGGACAAGCCCGGGTGATTAGAATTAATGAAGAACTAAAAGGAGAAATGTAGATAGAAGACTTAGACGAGCTTGGGGAGATAAATAAACTTGATGTAGTTGAAGAAAAGCATATTGTAGAAATAACAAACTCTGAGAGTGAAAATAGTGTACCGAATAATGATCAGGCTCTTGACACAAATGAAATCGTAAAACATATGATAGAACATGGGATTACAGAAGAACCTATTGATATTTTCAGATTGTTAGACGAGAAACTAGGAGCTGGCAAGTTAGAACAGCAGCGGAACCTGAGATTTGTCAATCGTAAAAAACTTAAAACTGCCACGACTTAAGCCCTGGTCGAGGAAACGTTTAAATGGTCAAGTAAAATAACTTAAAAAAGGATTTAAGTAAAGTGCAAGCTATCCAAAATGGCGAACTTAAAATCCAGGACGCTTGTGAAAGACTAATCCGTAAGTTTTACATACAACAAAAATGTTTCAAGTGTGTAATTGAAGAACTGAAACAGCGTGTCGTAAAGTTAAACGTTACAGCGACATAATTGAGCAGTATTGATAAAACAGACTGTTTGAGAACAACCAGAAACTCATTTTTGAATAACTAGAAGGATTTGAAAAAGAAAATGACGTTATACCTGATGCTGACCAATCTAGTGCATTCTGGAAAGGCATTTGGGAAAAGGAAGTAAAGCATCAAGATGAATCAGAATGGATCAAAGATATTGAAAGGGAGGTATCCTCTAGAGTAACGAATATAACAGTTACCGTCAAGATGCTGAAGGAGAGGGTTAAAACACTTTTAAATTGGAAAACACCTTGACCTTACGGGCTCCAGGAATGCTGGATTAAAAATGCTGGCCTGTGAACCACGTCTTACAAAAATGATAAATAGCAATTTGACGACAGGTAGCTGCCCTGAATAGCTGACAAAGGGCACCACAGTCTTTCTCATAAAAGATAAAACAAAAAGACCGATCACTTGCTTTTCAGTTATGTAGCAAACTTTTCACTAGCATATTGTCGGAAAGTTTTTATCGTCATTTGAACCAAAACAATTCGCTGCCTGAGGAACAGTAATGCTGCATAAAAAGATGACATGGCACCAAATATCAGCTTCTGATCGATAAAATGATCCTGAAAAACCGCAAACGAATAGCTACTAACTTTGACATGAGGTGGGTGGATTATGAGAATACATTTGACATGGTCCCTCATTCATGGATACACAAATGCCTGGAGATTTTTGTAATAGTCCCAACATTCAAAACAGCTTTAAAGAATAGCATGAAGAATTATGAAATCAATTTAACTTCAAGATGTGTTGCATTAAGTAAAGTGAAAATCAGGAGAGGGATTTTCCAGGACGATAGTCTTTCTCTTTGCTTTTTATCATTAGTTTGATCTCAACGAAACTTCTCTTACGTAACGTGAAGGCAGGATATAAACTTGGGAAAGGACTTTATACAATCTACCACTTACTATTCATGGATGACTTTAAGGTTTTTGGAAAGAATGAAACCCAACTTGATACCCTAAAGAATACGGTTAAATTATTTTGTGACGACATACGATTGGAATTTGACATCACTAATGTTGTGGCCCTGTTTAAAGGGACCGCAATGAAAAGACAGGAACACAGTATAAAGTAGAAAACAAAGTATATTAGAAAATAGAATACAGAGGGAAGAAAATATGTACCTAGAAAGTAGAGTCCGAACTATCTTGCTGGATCTCACTTCATACGGGAGAGTTCATTTCCGTTGGTATTTATTGAGTAAAGAAGGGTCCATGTTATACATGGGTAAGTCACCATTACACCCCCTCCCAAGTATTACCTCCGCAGGAGAATTAATAGCGTTTCTTTTTCGGGTCTATTACGATCAGATCCGTTAGTCCTTGCTCCCTTTTTGATTATATTTGTTACACATGGGTGAGTCACCATGACAACTAAATGTTCCATTCTTGTTGTAAAAAGGTGTTAACTTGTCCATTTAGATGGCATTGAACTCCAAACAACATATCTGATAAAGAATGTCGACGGTGAGAGGGGCTACAAATACTTGGATATTCTGGAGGCGGATATAATTAAACACAAGGACATGAAAAACCATGTCACAGCTGAGTAAAACAGAAGAGTAAGAAGTATTCTTAAATCACACCTCTACAGTCGAAATACAATCTATGCTATTAATTCCAGAGCAGTAGCTATTATTCGATATACTTGACTGCAATGTAGATGAACTAAAACTTTTGATACCAAAATACGGAAAATGATTATACTTTATGGAACTTTTGCAAATAAATGAAGTGCAGATTGATTGTATCTACCTGGAAAAGAAGGTGGTTGATGTCTACGTTGTGTTGAAGATGTCGTGAATATAAAAGAAAGTTGTCTATATAAATATATTTCTAACAGTTATGAGATTCTACTCCGTAAAGTCAAAAGAGGGGAACTACTAAGAACTAGGGTGAAAAAGAAAAAAAGGTTACAAGAGAGAGATTAAACATCATAAGGAAAGAAACTACACAGTGTATTCTTTAAGAATGCTGCAGAATCACCGATATGCCGATTGTGTAATAGAAGAGAAGAAGCCTTAGCACATATTGTATCTTAATGTGCAATGCTAGCACAGCATTAATAGTCAAAATGGAGACACGACTAAGTCACTCAGGTACTATACTGGAATATATGCACACTTTATAGATTGTGCCACAATGAGAAGTGGTATGAGGATAAGCCAGAAGTAGTACAAGCGAACGACAATGTCAAACATCTTTGGGGGATGCGCATACAAAATGATAAGGTTCTTGAACATTTCAAACCCGACTTAATTTTTCTAAAAAAAAACAAGACAAATTGCTTAATCATTGATATAGCTTCCCTCTTTGATACCAGAATGCAGAAGAAATATCACGAAAAAATGAATAAATGTCAAGATCTCAAATGGGAATTAGTTAGACTATGTAAAGAAGTAAAGGTGATTACTTTTGTAATTGGAATGCTTGCTAGCATTGCACATTAATATACAATATGTGCTAAGGTTTCTTCTCTTCTATTACACAATCGGCATATCGGTGATTATGCAGTATTCTTAAAGAATACACTGTGTAGTTTCTTTCCTTATGATGTTTAAAAAACCACTATAAATGGCTTAAACAGATTGACGAAATAATTTCTATTCCAATTCTGCAAAAGGCTTGCCTGTAAGGAACCGCGAAAGTATTAAAGTACAGCTCGAATGTTTAAAGTAAATGGAATGGACTTCATATTTAAAAAGAAAACTCCAACTAAAAAGAACCAAATGTTGAGACTACTATGAAATAATAATAATAATAATAATAATAATAATAATAATAATAATAATAATTATGATAATAATAATAATCAATGAGAACAGACGAAATGTTGCTAATAAATGTCTTTATTTCTATTTTATCTGCAAAGATACACTAGAAGTAGAGACAATTGTTAGTTTTAGGTATGCAAAAAGAATGTTATAGATATGACACAGTTGATGAATTTCCGATTGAAATCAAATTAGAATAAACAGTGGTTGTGCTACTGTTAACTTCTAAACAGAATCTTTCTTTCAAAGTCACATTCGTATCATTTTCAAGGGAATGACTATAACCTTGTGTCAAACTTAGCTTCATTTCTATCCCTAGTTATTATATCGTTTCTCAGCGCTACCCCCCTTCACCACCCATCCCTTTCCTATCACAAGATTTACACTCTAATGAAATTTTTTTAACATCCAAACATTTTTCTCCCGTGACCCGCAAACAAGTGCTCGAAATTGCACTTCGGATAACACGCAGCGAAGAGGAAATCTGAGAGAGTGTGTGTGTTCAGAGATAATTATTTCACATGAAAGAAAGCGTAATGCTTTAGGACAACCACTTAAAATCAGCAGGAAAATTGAAACCCAAAACGAGAAATAAGCTGGAGTAATCGGCTTTAGTTAGTATCGATTAGCATGTGATGATTATAAACAACTCGTGTTTAACTCATTTGTACCTCAAATTTAATATAGAAATCGCTTTATTGTTACATCTTTCATTTGTTTCTATGAGGTATTAAGTGAGGCGGGAATCATTTTCTTTAATTGGGTTCTCGTAAATTTTGCTTTCGATACTACTAATCAATAAAACTGCATTACTTCCGACGAGGAAGTTATGTTTTCGGTCGATATTTTTGTTCGATATTGTACAGCCTTGCGTCCAATTGCTTAACCAATCGTAACCAGACTGGGTTAAAATATCGGTCATAGTCTAAGTTAAAACTTTAACAGTTTGAAGATGTCTAGATCAAAGGTCAAGATAGCGGTCGCTGAAAAGTTGAGTAACACTTCTAGCACTAAATTCTGTTAATCGTAGAAACTCACTACTTGGCCCATGTTGTAGCTAATGAAGTCTGTCATCTTATATTATTTTGATTTGACCATAGTGAGTTTCGTCAGTGTCGTCATTTTGAATGGAATTTAAAATTCTAATTTAATCCAAATGTGATGTATGGATCGGATACACTTTAATAACATTAAAAGCCATACACAACTTCAGCCTCATCAGATAAATAATTTTTTTGTTAACAATGTTTCTTTTGCATAACCTACTTCAATATAAAGAAGTAAAGTGCAGATAAAACTTTAGTCCATACTTAGTTGTCAGACAGAGGTATGTAGTCTCCAGACGGACTTATATTCTTGTTACAAATGCATTTGTGTTTGTAATTGTACTATTAGTACAGTCAGAAATGGCTGCATACTTTTCGATTACTTCCCAGATTAGCTTCAGATTTTATAATTAAAGTCACTCAGATAAAACAGTTGTTACCGTGCATACATATAATACCAGTACAAGATAATCCCTTGCTAAACACTCGGCATTATAGGCTTAGGATAAATGGTACGTGTAGTTGCTAATGGTCGACATCTAAACTTTACTTTTACAGAAATATATATTCTAAACATTGCGACATCAAACCAAACGTCCGTTTCTTTTTCGCATATTGGTTCTCAAGGTACCTTCAACTTTTATGATTAAATTAACTTGGAAAAAATTGTTGTCTTGTTTCAAATAAGAAAACACTAATACTTCAATCAGCTGTTACCTAAACTTGAGCTTGCTTCAATATACTCTGAACTAGAAGAATTATCTTTCCAGGACGGCTGAAATCTATTCCCTAAACAGTAGTCTTGCACCGCTTTGATTTTCCCGCACGAACATAAAAATCAAGATATTATGTAACCAAACCTTTTTTCTAGAATCTTTATTCTAATTTTGAGCAAAACCCGTTACAGGGTTTTGATTCTAGAAAATTAAAGCGTAGGCTTAACGGGTCTAAATGGGAAATTGAAATTCATGGGAATCTTGCTTAGTTTGTGTCTGATGATTATGGATCAAATTCCAGAAAACTTTGAATTTTAAATGAAATTTGGGGAATATTTCTTCATTTATATCTAATACCTGTTTCTAAAATTCAAGAAAAATAGTAAATATCGGACCCTTTATTTATGGCTTCCACTATCTGTTTTCTTCTTTTGCATGAAACATAATTAAACTCCTTCGACCCAAAACTGTACCCTGCTTGACTCTGTCTCTGAAAGCTTAGATAGAGCCCTCTTACTCCACTTGAATACCTAATTACATGTATTTAAGGATTTTAATGCACATCACTGTAGCTGGTTAGGATTTTCCAGTGTTACTGATGCAGCTGGGAACTCTACGTTAATTTCTCTTCAGCTCACGACTTCTCACAAACTGTCAATTTTCCGACCTGCCTTCCTGAATGCCTTCCTGAATGCCCATAGCCCGCTCCGAAACTCGGATAACGTTGTGGTAATGATAGTTATCACTTTAAAAACTCGACCAAAAGCTGAAGAGCCGTTGCTAAAAACGACGAGAAAATATCAGCAGGTTGATTTTGAATCTCTCAAGGATCACATCAGCGACGCACCATACAGGGAAACCTTCTCACTCCCTGCTGATCAGTGTGCAAATGAGCTAACCGAATGGGTCAAAGCAGACATTGATTCTTATGTGCCTACACGAAAATTATTCAGCAAACTCCACTCTTCTCAATGGTTTACCTAAAAATGTTCAGCTGCTATAGCAGAAAACATTCTGAAAATTCAACCGCCATAAGTCAACTGCGAACAGACAAAAAATTATAGACCCAAGAAATGATTGCAAATTTGTGATAGATGAAGCAAGGAGAAGGTATACAGAGATAACCAAAGAACGCATTCAGTCACAGAAACTAGGTACGCGTTATCTCTGGAAAATCTACAGTAGTGTGATGAACAATGGGCAATCGACAATTCCCCCGCTATCAAATCACAACGATGTTGTTTGCACGGCAACTGATGAGGCTGAATTACTTCCCTAGCGTTTCGCCTTAAACTCAACTTTGGACTGAGCAAACCACTCCCTCACTAAATTCCCATTGCAGACTGAAGCCTCACTTGATAACCTGATCATCACCCCATCTCAGGTCAAAGTCATCATAAAAAATCTTGACACATCAAAAGCCTGTGAGATTGATCTTATACTAGTAATAGTAATAAAGCAATGCTCTGCTGAGCTGGTCCCTGTCCGCTCCAGACTATACAACAAATGCCTTGCTGAATCTTTTTTCGCTGATAGTTGAAAAATTGGTCTGTTGAACCAGTATTCAAGAATTCTGGAGATAGAAATGATGTGCTTAACTACCGTTTAATTAAACTACTTCCGATCTTTGCTAAACTCTTTAAATAATTAATCAATCAAGCTATAGTCCGGCACTTAGCTAATGCTAAACTTTTTTCTGATCATCAAAACGGATTTTAACAAGCACGATCGTCCGTAGATATCCTAACGGGGTCTCTGAACGTATATATCATACACTTTACAAGGCAGGTCAAGCTAGAGCAGTAGTGCTTGATATATCCGTAGCCTTTTATAAGGTCTGGCATGAAGGGTTTCTTCGAAAATTCCACTTATATGGTATTACTAGACACATATTTAATATAATTAAATCCTTCCTAACAAAAAAGTCCAGGTTGTCCTCGATGGCCGTTCATCTAAGCAACATGACATACATGCTGGTGTACCCCAAGGATCAACCTTACGACCTCTACTGTTCCTAGTTTTCATAAATGACCTCCTTGATGTCATTGAGACTGAGTTAGAAATATTTGCTGACGACAAAATGCTCTACTCTCGTCATGTGGGCAAAACCAGAGCGCACATATCTGAGGCAATGGCTGAGTCCTTAGAAAATGACCTCCAGTCTGTAGTGGAATGGGGTAAAAAATGGATGGTAACTTTTAATGCCGCAAAAACAAAGCTGCTGTTCTTCAATAACTACAAGAAACCTCTTCAACCACCGATTGTCATGGAAAATAACACCCTACCTGAGAGTTCATCATTCAAACTCATCGGCCTAATTTTCACAGGTAACATGAGTTGAAACAAATACATTTAAGACATTGCCAGGACTGCTGCAAAGAAGGTAGGGCTTCCTCTACCGTGCTTGAAAACTTCTCACACCTGACATTATCCTATATATCTACAAAGCCACCATTCGCCCATACATGGTGTATTGTTGCTACATATGGACTGGTGCATCATTGACTAGTCTCTCCCTCTAAGAAAAGAGCCCAAAAAAATAGGTCCAAAAAATAATAGGTCCTTCACTATCCATAAAGCTCCAACCTCTGCCCCATCGCCGAAGTGTAGCTTCCTTGTTCCTGTTTTACAAGTACTTCAATGGATTGTACACTGATTAACTTGCTGCTGTGATGCCCCACGACGCAAATTCACTAGACCAACCCGACAATTTGCCAAATCCCACCCGTGTAGACGTCCCTAGATACCGAAGAGCATTCTACTCGAAAAGCTTCTTTCCTCGTGCTGCTGGACTCTGGAACTCCCTCCTTGCTCCCTGATTTCATGACGGTACAGAAATTAAAAACTAATGTTAACAGACTTTTTTTGGTGCACAGCTCCCAATTTAGGTTGCCAGCATAAAATCCTCTCACATTTTTTCTTAGTAACTCTTCACGTCTACAGTAGCGATCTGCCTTGTTTAGGGTGAACTGTGTTAAAAAAACACTAAATATGAACCACATTGTGGCTCCTTACGCTTCGTAGTTGTGTTCCAAATCTCATAATAATCGGTTAATTATTTTATGGATTCAATATTGTGCATACAAATATATAAACATATATTTATACTTAGTTTATGAAGAGAGAGAATTACTTCTTTATTATTAGATGCAAAGTAATAGATATTTATACATACATGTATTGACACCGGGATACAACATGTATTTTTATATTAGGGATTATTTTCAGAGTGAATTAAAAAAAGATATACGTCGTTCGTGTTAATTTCAAGTGACAATGAAGAGTTTATAAATTACTTATAGTATTTGTATGATTCAAATAGTTATTCTCATTATGATTGTTATATACACAACATGTTTACCGTTTCACTCTGTCAAATATCTAGGCCGTGTGTACTGTCAAATTATGTAGACAAAAAAATATGTACCTGGCGATATTTTAAAGATAAGATAATTACCTGATGACAAAGAGGTAATTTTTAAAAAATAATGCGAACAACATGGGAAGAAGCAACATAGTATCGATTGTCAAGAGAATGGGAAATGTTAAAATTATGAAACGTCATTGGCAAGAAGTATAGCCCAGGTGCAATTAAGTAATACCAAAATAAATTAAACAAATCTGTTTTATTGTCAGCGTGGCTAGAGAACAACGCCGGCACATGGGGATGTTTGAAGTGGTAACAAATTGTTATATAATAACAATCAGAAATTTATATCGCTAGTTATTTTACGAGAAGGAATCGACCGTAGTATCCTTCTGCGTGCATCTTCTTATATCAACCCACCATCTCTCACCGTCACTGACAATAGAGATATATCATTATATTTGCTGATGTCGTAATACCAAAATTTTCTATTTTGAAACAGCGCATCTACACCTAACCAATAATCAATACAATGCGGGAAATTCTAAAGTAGTTAAATACAACTAAACCCATATACCCACAAGTTTAAGAAGAAAATTCAGACTTGTTAGAATTACTTTTAGATGTGTATTCTTCTAGCCAGGGTATATATGCCCGGAAATTTACGAAAATAGCTGGGAAACGTCCAACTTCAGACCAAAACAAATTGGGCATATATTATTCTGGAATCGGTTGAAGTAAGGATAAAGTGAAAAATATATTTATTTTTAATATTTGTATGTTGTAAGTAATTCTGTAGATGAGGCTGACGCAAAATAAGCACCATTTCGTATGTGCTTTTTTAGTTATCCGCATGATTTATCTGAGTCTGTTATTGCCTGTTGTGATGTGTTTAGTTTGACTTCCGTTTCAATATATGAAAAATAATTTAGAAACGTGGAGGAAACACCTGGCAGATTTTGTAGTTTACGGAAACATAATATGTAAACTTTAATTCAAGAGAACACACTGCAGATGTGTACACGAAGCCAGCGATCTCTATGAAATTCATATTTTCAAAATCTTAATATTAACAAAACTGCCATATTATTCGGCTTGTGAGTCACTGGGATCAGTGATAATTTCATTGACGTCATAAGTGGGCACGTCATTGTTATCGACAGAGTTTTCACAAGTTTTACACACACTAAGGTCGCTATAAGGAAGATGAACTTGTAAGTAGCCACAACATCAACCAGCACATATGTTTATTTTACAGCCACATAAAGCAAACTCCAAGATTTAGTCGTGTACTGGCTTTTTAAATCTATATTCAATGTAGTTTACCATCGCCAGATGCTCTCCATTCATTACTATTCAGATTAATCCGCTAGTAGGAAGCGCCAAGAGTATGTTTCTATTCATAAACTTGTTAATTTCACATTTGATATTTTACTACAATGCATCGTTTATTGGGAGCTGTATATCAGGAGTTGGTATCTGTTTTGTGTCCGTAAAGATTTTGCGACGTAAGACATAAACTCTAGTTTCATTTATAATCCGATATAGAAGACAAACGTATTTTTCTATGACTTCCAGCACCATACTTTGAATAGCTGTGCTCTGTCCACGCAAGCACGCTACCACAACTAAACTCAACATTGGTCAGTCTTAAGTACTTGGAAGAATTTCTACTTCTCATTAACACTGTGCTTACTTGGAGAATCACATTCTTACAATGCATTAGAGCTGGTTAAGCTTTTGCGAAATCAGCTAATATGCCGGCTCCGTCAATATCGTATATGGGTTTTTCGGGCCCAGAACCAAAGTCTAGTAGCAGGTTTGTTCGTATCTGTTATAAGTATAATGATTGAACACCAACATCAGAGTCTACAATCATAATTTGAATACAATAAAATCCAAGGGAGTATTCATATTCCGTGCACAAAAATACCCTTGTGTCAGCTTCTTGGACTGACATTAAGCCAGGTACTTTTGAAATAGATGACTTTTCGCTAGCAGATCAAATAAAAAGATAATGTTCTGTGAAATTACGTATAACATCCTTTTGTGTTGTTCAGTTAATTGCCAGTCTTTCATTATCAAATGTATTTAGAGCGTGTTCAAGAAATATCGGCAAATGATACCCTCTGCGATATCCACATGTTGACCTGTGATGCCTATCAAGGGCTTTTGTCGAAACATGGATATAATGATCGGTTTCAAGAAAAGCAATCCTGCAACTTTCACTCAATGCATTTTGAATTACATGGGTTGACATTTCAGTAGAATTCTCATTATTTTGTCTGTTTATGAAACAGTACAGGTTATATCTCAAAGAAAAACAAATCTATATTACCTTGATTTCGTATGTTCACGTATATTACAAAATATATATTAGAAAAAAAGTTCGAAATAAGAATAAGAAAATAAGGAAAATGATAAAATGGAAGTAATCAATTTCAAGTAAGGGGAGTTAACTAACAAAACAAGAAAACGTAAGAGAAACAGGTATATGTGTTTTAAGGGGAGATGGAATAGGACGATTAGAAAAACAGTAGAAAAGAAGGAAAAGTGAAATATCGACTTTAGGGAAATGGAATAAAAATTAAGATTATAATGACATGAATGAAAAAGATGTCATATTTCTTTTTCTTCCTTGATCGTATTTTATTATTTTTTCATTTTTTTAATTTTTCCTCTCACGTGTTGCCAATCTTACATCTAAAGAGATGAAAGATTGGCAACACGTGAGAGGAAAAAATAAAAATAAATGAAAAAAAATAATGAAATACGATAAACGATAAAAAAGAAATTAGACAAAATAAAATCATAGAAGAATAAATATAAGATGATTTGAAAAAATAGAAAGAAAAGAAACATTTTAAAATTAGAAGTATAAAACAATTAAAATGAAAAATAAAATATAAGGTTTTAAATACGGCGAAGTGAAAAATATAAAAGACCCGAAGAAGAGGGAGTGAACACAAAGTAACGTATATATAAGAAAACGAAATAAAACGATGGAGGAATGAGAAAAATTCCTTATGTGTTGCATATATATATATATATATATACATATATATATATATATATATATATATATATATATATATATATATATATATATATATATATATATATATATAGATAGATAGATAGATAGATAGATAGATATGTATATATATATATGTGTGGGGGGGAGGTATTTACTGTATACGCGTGTATACTATAATCGGCAGTCTGACAATAAAACACGCTTCTGTAACTACCACTCGTTGTTCCTCGTTGTTCCTTTTGCGTGTGTCTAAAAGTGTGAACTCTTTCGATCCTCTGACTCCCTTCACTCTAATTAAGTTCATCAGTGTCTTTCCTTTTCTTTTATTTTTCTATTTTCTCTCGTATCATCCTTACTAAATAGTATATTTTGTGTCGTGCCTTTAATAACGGGTCAAATAGTGAATCCAGCGTAGTGAATATTGAAAGCCTTTTTCGATGCTTATAATAAGAATGGGATATTTCGATTTGACACTGATTCCCAGAACCGAAAAAAACGTTTATCTTACAATAATGTTTAATGGTCTAGCGGCTTCCGCTTTCGTATATCAGCTAGTGGTTTCATTGCTGGGTGCGACACACTGGTAATATTACATGCAGATACTTTAATAAACTCATCCGATTATATTTGAGAAGCCACGTCATTTTATTCATTTCATATGGCTAGTCTTTGACTGCTTAATGTTTTAAGCGTTACATCTTAGAACTTACTTTCCGTTTTGCTTCCTACAATATACTGACCAAAACGCCATCATCTGGTAACCGTCCCATAGTCGCCTTACTTGCGTGTCGTCTCTCTTTACACTAGACAAGGATGTCAGTTTTAACATGTTTTCAACTCGTTTGATAAACATATTTCGTTCTTCCTAAGGCAATTTAATATATAACACCGTTTGTATTAAAAATGTCCCGATAATTTCTATTCGTATGTTTAATTTATTGGTGTGGTTGTGTGATGGGCAAATGGATAGTATCGCGACTATGAAATTGTACGTATGTATACTTGTATTAATTATCCTCCTGGGTGTGTTCACCTGATTTCCTCTGTGACTGCTGCGCCCAATTTCACTTGCTCATCCGATATGGCTAGCTAATCCTGATTCCATAGTCGACGACCAACTACTTGCAGACATGATAATGCTGCCAAGATCGCATTTGATTGTCTCATATGCAAATGTGTAATTCAAGTTCAATTCCATCGGGTTTATTGTGGTCATTTACACACTAATAATGCTGGGAATGGTATAAATCCTGAAATTCCTTCTACTTGTAAAAAAAAAAAACATGTTGTCAAGCTGTCGTGTACATTATTTTAAATATGTATTGTGTTCGGCAATAACTTAACAAACATGTTATTTCTTTGTCGTTAGAAACCTGTATAAATATAACTAAGCCATTTAATAGGTCTCGACCGGTTACGATATCAGCGTATGTTTTTTTAATATGATTATATCCCGAGAGAGTAATTTCTATATAACGATATCACGAGGATCGCAATCGCTCAAACTAGTTGCTCTGTCAATAGTTCTGCGCTATGCTATGTCTAAAGATCCACAAAACTTTGGCATTTTCGCCGCTGATCTGGAACTTGGGTAAGTGGCTGACTGGCATAGCTGCTCTGTTTTGCCTCGGTAAGTGTTATCTTAATCAAAGTACTAGCTCCTTTGTTGTGTTTTTTCCAAAAGGCTGTGAGGTCGTAAGCTGAAATATATGGCTGCATATAAAATTAACAAACATACTTTTTGTCTTTACAATTATATTTATTTTACTTACCAAACACTGTGTTAACGAATTAAAAAATAAAGCGAGATACTCACTTATTTTCAACCTGCCCGTGTCGATTTCCCGCTGGCAACTAACTCTTACTACTTCAAAAAGAGTTTTCACGCTAACCACTCCCACACGTCACTGTTCAAATCCATAAGGAAGATTGGGTGACTCGTGTTTAATTTTTTAAACTATTTATAACAAAACATAACAATGATGGTATGAAACTTGGATCTCGCGCACTCGTTGACGTTTTAGGCCGTTCAAATAATCTCGGCTCACATCTCATAGAGTCATAATTCTGTAATGAACGTATACTAATTTACTAAACAGTTCCCTAAACAATTTATTTTATGACAGGCATAATCGTGTTCTCGAATTCCTAATAATGAACGAAATATGCCATCTCTATTTCGCCACTCAGCCGTGGTATAATATTTTGCAATAATATATATACGATGCTTGTCTAGTAGTTATAAAAAAACAAGTGTTAACACTTAACAAGTTTATCTCCATCTATCGCATACTTTATTTATTTGCGTTTCCTCTCGGGTGACCTAATCATTCTGGCTACGATAGACCATCAACATATGCACACGAATGAAAAGGCGACCAGAGTAATTGTATCTCATTAACAACACAGGACGTGCCAACAAAGTGATTAGGATAAAGCAACTTTTGTTAGGTGAATTGGAAACGGATCTAATTAGCAATGCTACCTGATATCTCATCAGACAGTGTGACGAATAAATTTACAATCGACAAACAGATAACACGACAAAAAAGTTGTTTTACAGTATATCAATTTCCTTTGGGGTTATTTAATGTCGACTCTAATCATTTTGGTAACAGTTATCAGAATTTATGTATGCGTCGTATAATTTCCGTTTGATGCATTAAATTTCACGCATCGAATTGTAGAAATATACTTCCATAATGTGTGTATTCTTACAGTAGTGAGAACTTTAAGCTCTTCCATATTACTATGGAATATGAGCCAAGATCAAAGTTTAGAATCTTTTCTGATACTACACTCCATCTTTTCAGTGAAGAAGATATCTTTCTAGACTGAGGCTATGTCTATTTTTGTTCTAATCCTGAATGCCTTTTTTGAAGAGCTGAGTGTTCACCATATTAAAACTAAACCTTTCGCATTACTCTGACCTCGTGGGAAAGAAAGAAACTTTGGCGTCTACTTTAGTTTTTTTTTTTAATTTTGTTTTCATATGGTATGATTGTTGGTACGTCGTTAGTTTCACGGCAAATCGCATCTTTTCCGAACCCGGTCATTTTGTAGTACAAAATCTATATGATTTCAAGTATTTAAAAACTTAAACTACTTATTCGTATTGTAAACGTATAGGCATAGCATAGATGCAGTTCTATGTCATATCCAGGACTTATTCTATTTAACAACGCATACATGGAGCACTGACTAGAACTAACATTCCGAGTCAGCATTATAAATCTCTCTGCATGAGTGGATGAAGTGTGTGATGGGCGTTGAAGAAAAATTCCTACAAGTAAAATACATAGCCCTGTTGTGCTCGCATACCCTTAATGACAATAAAAGTGTAAAAATTTGGGAATTTCCTTGCTTTTGTACATTTAGTGTATATGAATTTTCATCTTAACCCTATTAAAAGCACATGATTTCAGTATACTGGCATTTATCATGGAATGTCACTACTTTTGTTAAGGCTATGCCTCAAGACAATGGTGATTTTAAGTTGTTTTTTTCTGGAAAACTAAGGTATATGGTAAACTGAAATTAAACTGCTATCAACTAGACCCTAGAACCTCTATCTCTGCCAAAAATCAGCTGAAGTCATCAAATAGTTGATGAGATACATGGTGGCACACACGTACGTACGTACACACGGATAACACAAAATCACTCCTGACCTTTCTGGATCTCTGGGTTGCCTTGACTAATGATGCTGAAATTCTACACACTTATAGAACCTATCAAATGAAAATGTTATGCAAAGTTTTAAATAATTTGGTTGATTGGTTTTTGAGTTATGACTGATCAAAGAAATGAAATTTCTAGCATAAGTCGTTTTTGAAGGATATTAAGGGATAGAGCGCTATCGCGCCTCCCTTGATTTCTATATATACATGTGTGTTTTTCGCAACCGATTGTTTAAGATTGGCTAACACTGAAGCATCATCATTATTATGTCTGATATGGAGTTTCATACTGAAATCAATAGATTAGTAACAGCTTCACCTACGGTGACAAATCATTTTGACTAATCAATTATTAAAGAGAACATAACTCTCGATGTAAATAGTTAACACGAAGTCCAACAATAACGGAGTTTCATTATCCCAATACGTCCATATCTGAGTTTCCTTACTCTCTTTTACATTTCTAAACTAAGCCGACCGACAGATTGGGAAATACATTTGTCTATAAATACATTTATGAACCGGGCTCAGTCTTGCTATAATCAGATTAAAAAATAATGTTGTTATGTTGAAGACAGCAGAAATATCGATAATACATAAAAGGAAGCAACTGGAGTCGCTTACATTGATATTAGCAGATATATAATGCCGTAAAATAATAGGTGTACACAATAAAAATGTAGCAACAATGAGAAATGAGTCCCAACCAATGACTAATGCATGTCTGCTGTAAGATGCTTCATAATACAGGGTTTTCCAAAAGTCTTGGGCACATTTCACGTCCTTATATCTGCTGGACTATGAATGGTAGTAAGATCAAACTGGTACCATTTTAAAGCTAAATTCATTGAATTAAAATGCTTTCTTTTATATTTTTCAGGCCCACTAATGGCGTTCACTCGACCAGAAAAGGCATTTTGAGTACTCAAATTTTCAAAAAACGAACTCTGGGCAATTTCGCACAAAATTCAAAAACGAGGTCATGTCCCAAAAAACTGACTTTTGGAACACCCTGTATTATCAGGGAATATGTGTATCTACTACACAGCAAACATATTTGCATCAATGTAAGAGCGTTATAAGACTACACAGTACGCCTACAACATAGACAGTATTAACACACTGTTGGAAAGATTTATAAAGCAATCAATAATGTAACTAAACGACATTTTAAACAATAACAACACTTAGCTGCTATTAAAGAAGAAACAATCGAGCCGTCCTCTTTTTTTGTACCAAGAGTTCTTCTTTCACAAGGGATTTTCAGTCTGTAATTATCACGTGACAACTTTTCTGCAGATTAGAACAAGTTCATCTTCAAATACAATGACAACATATACGTACAATAAATTTAGTCCTCAAAATTAATTGCCTCATGTTTTGGCTTGCAATAATTCCATCTCAACCCTTATCGTCGGCTGGTTATTGGTCTTGATAAGTGGTGGCCTAATAATATATATATATATATACTTGAACGATATATATATACAAATGTATATATATATATATAAAAATATATATATATATATTTGTCTCTATATATATATATATATATATATATATATATATAAATATTTTTTTCTAATTACCTCATCATCTTTGCACAAGTAAAACAAAAAGGAGAGCAGAAAACAGTATACAGGGTTAATTGAAAGTAACCCTCGATCCTTAAGTGCTCGTAATTTATTACTGAAATATAATTTTTACAAATGATTAATATCATAAGAAAGTGTATAGCACGGGATCTTATAAAAATATTTATATAGGTGCCAGAAATCTACATCAGCTTCTAACGCTGCCTGGAAACTGCACTAAATGATTTCACTAATAACATTTTTATTTTCCTTTTTACTAATAAGTCAACACTTATTAAGGTTAAAAACCCACTAAAAGATTAAGGCTAACAAGATGAATAGATAAGTGGGGTGAATACTATAAGAGTATTGAAAACAGCAGTCGACCTTAAAAAATGTATTTTCCCATATTGTCAATAACATTGCTCGTGGAATGTGAGCACCAACGGAAAAATAACGCATAATTAATAACACTTGCTCCCCCTATTTATTTCTTATAAGAATTACATTTCAGTAATAACTTACAAGTATGGAGCGTTACTTTTCAATCACCCTGTATATTTAATCTGAATTATTTCTACACTTAATTATTGAGGAAATGGTAGTTTGATCAGTACCATTGGGGAGCCAGTAATATTATAAATGTCCTGTTTTTTTTAATCTCCGAAACAGTTACATTGTATATATATATATATATATATATATATATATATATATATATATATATATATATTTGAATAGATTTTTTGTGGTACAAAATTTTATTATACATTTAAATAAAATAAGTGGAGCCATCTTGAATAAAGGGCAATATCACAAGTAAAAAGTAAGAAGAGGGGAAAAAATGTTGTTCATGTATAATTATCGAATAAAAAATTAAGAAGTTTCGTTACGAATAAAAGTGGAACAAAAATATGTATATATATATATATATACATGTATATACATATATTTCTAAGGAGAGTAGTAAGTGAACTTCGGTTTACTTTCGGCAGCCTCGTAACAATCACTTTTATAAGTTTGTTCTTTAGTCCTCAGATTCCATATGCGATGTTTCTGACAAAGGGGGGAGTATTGCTGTTTTCTGGGTGGAATATATCAATCTTTGTCTAGTTTTTGACCTGGAAGTTGTACTTTTTAGCTCCTAACATTGAGTGTCTCCGTGACTTGTTTGGAGCGATTTTCATAGAATATATATATTATTATTATATATATATATATGTGTGTGCGTGTGTGTGCGTGTGTTTTTTTTTTTTTATTGGGAACAAAGTAAGTAAGTTCGTAGTTGTTTTAGCCAAGATCTATGTTGTATTTTTACGCTACTTTGATTTCTTCACACTTTATTAGGCGTTTACATATGACTGGAAGCCGACCTCACCAACCAGTCCTTATCATACGAACAAACACAGACTTATCCTCACATTCAAAGGGGTATATATATATATATATATATATATATATATATATATATGTATAATGGTAATACTCCAGGTAAAAAATATCCACAGGGTGGTAATCCAGAGAATTTCAACCGGGTTTATAGAAAGTGCTTAATATCAAAATAGAGCTTTATATATGATAGTTTTTATTTACACAGGCAGTTACAAAATTTGCGACACTGGCATGTCGATATTATCGATCAACAGTTACTATAAACTGAGATCTCATCAGGGAGAGTTAGAATCCGATCTTAACCTCAGATCATATTTGGAGAGAATGAAATGGAGAGAAAAGGAAAAAGAAGAAGAAGAAAAGAAATTCAACCTTTCAAAGTTTTAGGGGCACGTGGTTAGGGGACATTAAAAATCAAAAATCAAAAAAGTTAAAATCTAAAATCTAAAACAAACAAAACAAATAAATGAATAAAATAAGATAGAATAAAGTGGAAAGAGAGGCATATAATAAAGGGAGTAGGGTAAAAAAAGATAGGTAGGTAGACAGGTAGAGAAATGGAAAACGTCTGTTGATTCAGACCGAGAGAGGAGATAGGAGAGGGGGAGGTAGACATGCACATGTCGTTTTTTGACACTTGAATAGCTTTTAATATAATACTACTTAGTATAATTGGAGGTATAGAGATTCTGATACAATTCTACTTCTGATAACTGATTATATAAGGCTTCTGATATAATACTACTAGTGATAACTGAAGGTATAAAGCTTATTATATAATATTACTTGGGATAGTTGAAAGTATAGAGCTTCTGATATAATACTACTGGGTATAACAGAAGTTATTGAGCTTCTGATATAATACTACTTGAGATAACTGAGGATATGAAGCTTCTGATATAGTACTATTTGAGATAACTGAAGATATGAAGCTTCTGATATAATACTACTGGGTATAGCTGAAGTTATTGAGCTTATTATATAGTACTACTTGAGATAACTGAGGATATGGAGCTTCTGATATAGTACTACTTGTAATAACTGAGGTACAGACCTTCTGATATAATAATACTTTGGATTACTGGAAAATAGAACTTGTAATAGTATAGTACTTTGTATGACTAAAAGTATAGAGCTTATGATATTATACTACGAAGGAGAGCCGAAAGTACAGAGCTTCTGATATGTTATAGTACTTGGGATAACTGAAGGTATAGAGATTCTGATATAATACTACTTCGGATAACTGAATGTATAAGGCTTCGGATATAATACTACTTGAGATAACTAAAAGTAAAGAGCTTATTATCTAATACTACTTGGGATAGCTGAAGGTATAGAGCTTCTGATATAATACTACCTGGGATAATCAGAAGGCGGATAAATAAATGTTGGAATAGCTGCCGGCTGTTCAATCATATTCAGTTACAGTCTAATTTAATTACATAATTCAATTTTATAGATTTAAAAAGAAACAATGTCTTCAATTAGTTATGTTTATAATCTTTTTTTATATTATTATTATAATCGAGAACGATATTTGAAATACATCTGGAAATCTGAAAAAAACAATCATGAGTGTATATTTAAAAATATTAATTTATTAGACGCTTTAAAACAAATTAATTATGTAAATTTGAAAGACACGTGTTGTTTGGGGTAGCTTTGGAATTGTTATATATATAGCGTTGAAAACTAATAATTTGTTCTGGCTCCAGACAGACAGCCATACAGACAGGCAGATACATATTCTCTATTAGTAATAGATATAAAACGAAGATAATAATAGGTACTTGCATATATGACAATTACTTATGCGGACTATGCTCATTAATAAGCGCTTATCATTAATTATTTAATTAGTTTCCGTGTAAACTTTGATTGTGTTTGAAAGATAAGAGCCTTAACTTAATCTCTAAGAGGGAAAAATGTATATTTATGTGTGAAAAAGAAATTATAATGAAATATGTTATCACGACGGCTGAAAAAACCCAAAATTCAGTGAACTTTGAACTTTGAAGAAATTACTTTTAAAATCCTTTGAAAGATAAATATAAGTTTTGGGGAACTATTTAAAAGATAATTATTAAATTAAAGTCATAATATACTGAACAACAATTTCCTACGTTTTACTAAAGAAATAGCAGAATTATCCCCCCAAAAGTCATAGTTTAGTAAAATCCGTCATTCAGTCAATCGGTTAACGACTTTGTTTATCGATTGACTATCGCTATGAGAATATATGGAATACAAAAATGTCATAAAATTTATGTTTTAACTTTATATATGAAAATGGTGTTGTAATAGTTTATAGAAGTTTAATAATTAGTATTCACTAATTTCTTTATTTCTCTCAAGATAAAAAAGAAATGTAATTAATTTAAGTAATAAAAAAGGAAATGCTTATTTAATAAAACTATTTGTCAATGTATGCAATTAAGATTTTATTTATTTTTAACTAAAAAGATTCATATTTAGCTTGGTATACGTTTTAATTAAGAAATACTCTGAAATTATTGATGACGTCTGTTGACCAATAATTTTTTCCTTATAATTTAACATGAAACTTTTTTAAATGTTAAACATTATTTTTACGTTACGAACTGCGTCAATTTTATCATTATTTTACATGATGATTAAAAACTTTAGTTATTCGATTTATTTTCAACCTGTCCTTACGATAAATTACATTAATTATGTTTATTTTAAGTGTGAAAAAGTAAATTAAAGTCAATGACTACACTGACAATTTATTAATTGAAAAAAAGTTAATTTTCCCTGAAACTCTAATCAGTAAAATCACAAAAAATATTTTTTGCAATTATATTATTTTTAGTGAATATATTTATTAAACAATGCTTTATTCAATGATGACATCTTTAATTCAAGAAATTACTTTTTCCATGAAATGTTTTTTAATGTTTAATTTTTAACATCTACAATGCTGTATTTTCATTCATTTATTTTAAATTCATGCATTTTTATTAATACATAAAATATTACTTTCGTAAAGGCGTATTTTGTTTTCAACAAATAATACATCTTTACTAATATTTTAAGAAGAATAGTGATTTTATCATATTCCATAATCTTCGGTTAATAAATACTGAGAATTTCATTTAAATTGGTTGATCTTTTGAATTTTGGTTAATTTTTAAGTGAAGGGGGGGTGAAAACTATTTTTTGCATTTTGGGAATCGGCCATTGATTTTGAACATACCTAGATAATAATCAAATAAAAATGTTATGCTTTGGTATGGTAATTGAAAACGTGAAATTGACGGTTAATAACAGAAACGGAATCGCAACTGACAGCAACACAACTCAATAAGAGTCAGCTAACTAGAACGTTAACATAGACATGACGGATGAATTCAACAAATGTACAGTATGTTAGAAAAGTAAGAACATAGTAAACTATATCACCAGTGAATGCAGCAAGGTGACCTCAAATGAATATAAAATAAACGTGACAAATTAGGCAAACATATACTGAGGTATGTATTAGTATATAAATAAGATAACATAATCCAAGATATCGGTCATTATTTAGAAGAGAAAAACTGGAAAATAAGCAATAGCAGTTCAAACCGATAGCAGGATAAATGTAAAATCAAATACAAAAATAATTTAAATAGCTGGAACCTTACAGAGCTGTAAATTCTGGGGATCATAACAGATAGAACAGTACCAACACTTATATTAGCGGTATCAACTGTTTGACAAAAAAAAACAGAAATGTTGACTTCAAGTAATTAGAATAAAAAGAAAGATAGACATAAAACAAATGGCTTCACATGCACAAAGCAAGCAGCCTCATAACTCTCGCTTCCCTTATTTTATCCTTAAGTCCTCGCATTCCATGAGCGAGGTTTCTGACAAATTGCTGGGTTTGGGGTCGAAATCTATCAATCTAACACTTATTGTTAACTAGTTTTTGACTTGAGGTGGTATTTCTAGCTCCTTACATTAAGTGGCTTCATGCCTTGTCTGAAGCGATTTCCATAAACAAAATATTAAGACAGAAACTAACCGATAATATTGTGATTTATTTTCAACGTTAAAGGAATTATGTGGCTGTAAATGTGGCGCTAGATCAACGGAGAGGCGGTTTGTAAAAGCGGACACAATATAGTAGTATATTTTAAAAATCACAAGTAGCAATCGACAACACCAATGAAAATTAGGTTATATCGTGTGAAATTGGTAGTTGTAAATATATCCTTCGTGAACTAGAACACCAGAACAGTTGACTTCAAGTAATTACAATCAGCGGAAAGATAAACACTTAAAACACAGCTTCGATGCAAACAACTGGTATAGTAAGACAGAAACTAGACTGCTGAAACTAACCGACAAGATTGTGATGTCTTTTCAATGTTAAGGATATTGTGTGGCTGTATATGTGGCACTAGATAGCCGGAGAGGCGGTTTGTACAGGCGGTCAAAATATACAGGGAATATATTTTTAAACCACAAGTAGCAATCGACAACACAAAAAATGGGGTTACATCGTGTGAAATTGATTGTTATAAATATTGCTTCCGTCAACTAGATATCCGAATTATTTCAACTTCAGCAATCCAAAACACGTAAAATAACGTTTGGAGACTTTCATTTCTTTTATTTATATGTATGATCTAGAAAGAAAAGTTTAAAACTGTTCATAATGTAAGATGCATTCATTGTGTCTGATGTTCAAGATAATATTTTTGCATACTGTGTACACAAAGACTAAACGAATTTTTACGTTCATGGTTTTGTCTCAGGATACGCACACAAGTACACTTGTATATATATACACTATATTGCTGGGTGAAATACTAAACATCTACACATAATATATTATATCACTTTATCATATTATATGTGTATATACGGGATAAATATATATATACATGTGCATGTATATATATATACATATATTATTTACATACTTCATATAACCATTTAAAATGTACACCACAAATCAATTTATGTTCGGTGCTACCGTGTACCTCGGATATAAATCCTCACCTTGTATTGAGCACTTTTATAAAAATATTTGCTAGATGTTTATTTTATCAATACTTTTAAACTTGTTCAATTATATATATATACATATATATATATATATATATATATATATATATATATATATATATGTGTGTGTGTGGGTGTGAGTGGGTGTGGGTGTGTGTGTGTGTTTATTCGCTTTTACAATACTGTTCTGTAAAGAAAGGGTGAAATAAACCATTTATGTTTAATTTGGATGTTTAATTACTCCAGGATTAGTTAAATAATAATGTTCACAGTTAAGTTAGTTTATCATCCCTCTTATGTTAATAATCCACATGCAGTTCTTTTTTTTTAAATCTTTAATTTTGAGTAAGCAATATTGTTTAAATACGATTTTGAGTTGCGATACATTAATTAACTTGGTGTAAATGAGAGATGCTGGGAGTCAAATCGTTCCATAGTATCCCCTCCAGCTCTAGCTACAGGATATATTATAATTAACTAGCCTCGATGCCATCTTCGCTCAAGATCTTACCTTCCAGGCTTGAGAACATGAAGATGTATAGAGGCTCGTCAATTTCATTTAATATATAAGATTTAACTATATCAGTTTTGCTATACTTACGATTATTTTAAATAAATCCTGGCTAATTCAAAATCTTTGTATTTCTCTTTCTCTTTATATATATATATATATATATATATATATATATATATATATATATGTATATATATATATATATATGTATATATGTATATATATATATATATATATATATATATATATGGAGAATGAAAAAGGAAATACAAAGAGATATTTTTTATATATTATCAACGTTTCGTCTTTATTGTAAGACTTCCTCAGGATGATAATTTTAAGAAAAATGTCATGCAAGTATATCTGAATATTGGGTTGACATGATGGGTTGATGAGAAAAAGTAGTAGCCGTTGTTACTAAGAGCGCTGGATCAAGGTCCGGGCTGAGAGAAGTCAGTATATATATATATATATATATATATATATATATATATATATATATATATATATATATATATATATATATATATATATATGCGCGTGTGTGTGTGTGATGAAGAATAGAAATAGTGTTCCGACGTAATCAAAATTGAGAACAGGAAAACTAAAAAATATTATTTATCTATTCATCAAAGTTTGTCTTCATTGAAAGTCTTCCCCAGAATGATAGTCTGAAAAGAAATCAAACACAAGTACACATTGTGTGAAACAAAAGTGGTACTCTGGGTGGGCCTGAAAGCTCGCTTATGAAAAATAAATTATGAGATATAATAAATTATGAGATAACACAAGTTATCACAGCCATCATCTACTTTTATCTCATTATTTATTTTTTCAGAAGTGGCCCTCCAAGCCCACCAAGGCTATCACCTTTGTTTAAAAAATTGTACTTGCGTGCTATTTTCATATATACATCAACCTGAGGAAGTATTAAAATAAAGACGAAACGTTTATTACTACATAAATAATATTGTTTTGTTTTCCATTTTTTTAATTCATATATATATATATATATATATATATATATATATATATATATATATATATTATAGGAAGCATACAGGGGAGACGAATTCTATCGTTTATGATTAAAAGTTAATCAAGAAAAAAAATGCCAGTCGACCGGTTTCGCCCTCTCTTAACAAAGGGTGTATCGAAGGATTTAAAAATAAAACGAGGGTTATTTTTTTAAAAATGGGGTGAAAACAGAGAGTACAAAAAATAAAATAGCGTTATGTTATGGAGGATGAATCTTAGAGACTGATCACATCTAGTCCCAATAGACATTCCCTCTGCTTGCAAAGAGAGGGATGTTTAAGACGTACGTGGATCGTCTTCAAGATTTATAGATGGTATAGTGAGTGAGCATGACTGAGAATAGTGAAGGAGTCCATGCTAAAATTCCTAGCGCACGGCGGTCTTTAATGGAAGATCCGTATGTGTTATTTTGCACGTCCGTTGACCGGGAGGTTCTATTCCTGATCCCACCCGGAATGTGCTGTTGGACTCTACTATACAATCTTAACGTCGTTCTACCCACGTAGTCAGCACTGCAACCACATTTAAAATTATAAACTACATTATTTTTTATGGTGGGGGAGGGGTGAACGTCTTTATGAGAGAACGCTAATAAAGGTTTTGTAGAAAACACAACACACACATTCGAAGAAAAATAACAATTTTCAACTGCTGAGCTGATTTGCTTGGCGAATTTCTCACTTACTGTGCCTAACCAAGGTAAACGAATGTAAATTGGGCATTTAGTCACCGTATTTGGTTTTATTTCGGAAATGAAACCAAATTTTAAGGGGCATCGCTGACTCAAATACAGTCTGTTTGAATATTCGATATGAAATCTTTAAGGGATGCATCCACAGGAGACAAGCACTACTCATTAACTGAATTTACCGATACACATAAAAGCCTAGCTATACCCCCTCTGCCAAATACATAACCCCATAATCGGCCCATTATATAGTGACTTCCACTCCAGAAAATGTTCCCAACTATCACTACTCATGAATATATAAAATAAAAAACATACGAACAAATAACTTAATCAATCCATACCCACACTTCTTTTCAATAGCAATAATTATGACTTTCCCAAAAATATTTCTCCAGTCATTAAAAGGGTAAACCCCCCATTTCACACATTATTATTACTCCCATAAGTCCCCACCGGTTCTTCGGTCATAAGGCTAATCTCCCATATTCCCCAAACAGATCCAATTTTGTCGACCCGATCCTTACTATTATCTCTAAACCAGTTTCAATCAGCAAACCAATTTTACCACCTCCATAAATAGTCACTATACCTTAGTTTATAATGTTAAATCCCGAATACAAATAAGTAATTTTGGATTGATTTAAAGTCCTTGAATCCAGGATTGAAACACGAATTAAATTAATGTTGTTTCTTTTTAACCTTTTTAATCCTTAAACCCATTTCCTCTCCCAATTTAATTTAGAAGACACATCATTAAACCCAAAAACAGTAACAGTCAAATATACAATACTCAGAATATTGACTCACGGTATTTACATTTTTTTTTTTTTTTTAAATTTTATTATTTTTTTATATCTCTTTAAATCTTCTCCGGTTTAAATCTCAACTTTTACTTTCAACCCTTATCATTTTTTCAAACCTTATTAAACCATCCTTAAACTAAATTAAAACAAACATAAATAACACGCTCGGCAAATAACGCGTCCGAACGATTGTGACTTTACATTTCCGAAACAGATGACAACTGAAGCAGAAGAGGGCCGAATGGTTAAGTCCTTCTGTGCTTGAAACCGATGGTACGAATGTTTTACTAATTTTTCTGTACCGAAATAAATAAATAAATATATATATATATTTATGTATATATATATATGTATATATATGTATGTGTATATATATGTAAATATATATATATATGTATATATATGTATGTACTTATATATGTGTATATATATGTATATATATATATATATATAGTCAAAGAAAAATTACACAAAGGAGGTTGAAGAGTGTAATAGCCAGTGCAAAGGAGGGGGAGAAGGAGAGTTAAAACAAAATTTGATGCAGTACCTTTGCTCAACACGTTCAGTCATTGTGTGAGAATCAGTAATCTGACAAACACGTTGTGTAGCATCTTACTCAGCGATCGAAATTGAAGACGCGACGGAAAGGTACCCATTTTGAGACTAGAGAAGAGATGATGCGGAACGTGACAGCGGAGATTAACATCATTCAAAAAGAAAACTTTTACCGGTGTTTCCGGCAGTGGTGGATGGATCGGTGGGCTTGGTGTGCGTAATCACTAGATGGATATATTGAAGGGGTTATGGTCTTAACGCCGTCACGTATTTGAAATATTTTGCTTGCCTAAGGATGGATACGTTTTAGACAGGCCACGTACATATGTATATATATATATATATATATATATATATATATATATATTATTTTGATAAATTAATGTGAATAATATTTCATTGTGCGTGCTACATGCAGAATTGAGTTTCTTACTGTATAAGTGGCCAATGAAAATAGCATACTAACAATCTCTCTTGGCAAGTTTCTTTGAACATTTTAACTTAATACAGTACGAAGCGTTTTCTACTTGAAAAAAACTGGTACGGTAACATTACATTTAGCCTTACGTAGCGTTCACATGTAAAGCTTCCCTTTTACACGGTGACTGAATTAAAATTATGAGATATCAAAGCAAGGAAATTATCTGACATTCATTTAATAAGTCGTAGCCAAGAAGATCTTTCTGAAAATGCACACTAATAAAAACAAGTATCATTTGAGTAAACAGACATTTTCTTTCCAATGCATTTTGATAAGAAATAACCTGAAGGATGTCCACGTCCATACATATATTTCAGCTGTCTTCTATCTAATTTTTTTCCTTGAAATTGGAGCATCATTGGACATTTTCATATGCAATTGATCAAGGCGATGCTTGTTTATATTCTATTGAAACATTACATACAGAGAAGACAAGTGGCCTTGTTTTTTGTTTTGCACATAAATTTCCATTTCCTGAATACGCGAGACTTTCATTTGAAATATATCATCTATCAGATGAATTAATTTACGAGGATGACGTTGATGATAACAGTAAGTAAGTTTCCTCTTTTATTTGTTTTATTTCATTTTTTGTATCGATGCGCCGTTTCCAGAAACGAATGTTCACATCGGCGGCCATTTTTAAGGGTTGAAATACATTGAATGAAATATCAGACATTTAAGAAAAAATAAAAACGATAAAAACCAATAAATATTTGAACAACTAATTACACTGTTTGGCTTTTTTGTTATGAGAAAACCGTAGTATTTGCTGTGTTATACGACACTTCATCTTTTCTGTCTTCGGTCACTGAAAGAGATTTTTTTCATTTTTAGTTAGAATTACGAGTTCCTCTCTTAGGGAGCTAAATGTTATCGATATTAAAAAAGCGACCTTGTTTGCAGATTAATTATTCGGTCGTCGAGTTCGGATCAAAACGTAGTATATGTTTTGTCCCCGTCAAAAGAGTGGAAATCTACTTAGACATCCATAATTCTCATTTTTATTCCCCATTCAGAGTGTCATTTGGGGAGAAGCTGTATTTTCATTACATTACAAACTGACCTTTTGCCTCCGTATCATAAAGGGGGCAAGTAAATAAGAACCTTAAAGGTATTATTTATAACAATGTTGAACAGTTCTTGAGCTTTCGTGGAGTTCCTATTCACTTTCTTCCCAACGAGGGCAGAATTAGATATACATCTGTCTTGGTCTACATAGATGTCTCGTGCACTAATCGCGGACAGAAAATAGTAAATGTAATATCAGAAAAGATACTACACCTTTCTTCCAGATAAAGAGTCGGAGACAACGTTGATTTGAATAATTTACATCATAGATTTTGATTTTGGTTCATGTAATCATTTGTTTTAATAAATGTAACCTAAAAAATTAATAAGAAAAAACCAATAACAATTCTGGTAAATAATTGTTGTGGCCTGTAAAGGGTTCGGTAAGAAAACACAAACTCGGAGTTTAGAGAAACAAATGTATTGAAAAAAGTATAATACAACAGCGAACAAGAGGGATTGTACGTCTGTCTTGATTGCTAGTATAGACTGAGGTGGTTCTAAGTATTCATTTCCTTTCTATTGTGGAAAGATATGGCACAAGGCCGGAAGGTGAGGAAGGTCAAGCAAGCACCTCTAAAGAAAGAGCACTCTTGCCTTTTAAAAATTGTCTGGACAGCCTTGTTAGAATTTCCCGGTCGGGGCACTTAAGCCAGAAACTTACTCTATCCCCCGAAAGGGAGGCAATCCTGGGAGGGTGGACCTTCTGCGATTACCCAGGACTAATGTCTCAGTCAGACAGATAAAAGGCCACCGAAATGGCCCAATTCCCTACGGGCTGGAGATGATCCAACACTGGGAATCAGATGCTTCCAGTATGTATGGTGAGTGTAAAGGTTCAAGTAGTCATCATCATCATCATCATCATCATCATCATCATCATCATCATCATCATCATCATCATCATCATCATCATCATCATCATCATCGCAACAGCAATAATAATAATGATAATGATGATAATAATAACAATAATAATAATAATAATAATAATAATAATAATAATAATAATAATAATAATAAATAGTGTTATTAATTAATTCTCTTTTTGTGTTACATAACGGCTTTTTCCTATGTTGTTACAAGTCCCTTATATGAACCCTTTTCGAAATATGAAAGTTCAGAAGCGTTTTCAAAACTTTTAACATTCATTTTTTTAACATTCATTTTTAAGCCTTTAAACTGTCGACATTAAACAAGTAAACTGTCCCTTCTGTTATATAGTCTTTTGCAACGGTGACTTTTTTTATTGTACATTTATGCAATCGCCAAAAATTATTACAAACATCTTTATGCATTTTATAGTTTACCTTATTTCGTCTGGCCGTAATTTCACTCTTCGTCGTCTAGTGGTCTACTGGTTGAACGTATTGCCGTGGGTTTTCTCTGTTCGATCCTTCGTCTGTCCGTGATTCTAATGATTGGATTTTTATGTTCTGACAATCTACACTCTTTGGTTTGACAAAAAATGGCTTTGAAGACATTTCGAGAGGATCACAAAGTGGGTTTTATTTGCTTTAAGTAACGCCTGGGAGAGAGTCGCCGTCCTCGATTGTTGTTACTTTTTTGTTACCTTACAAAACTGCTAACTAGATGGGGAGATAGGTGGGTTTTTGTCTCATCTTAGAGATTCAGACCTACACTTTTCGTCTATATCATTGGACGATTTCTGTCGCCTCGAGCTGGTCGTTTTCACATCCTTTTGCATCGGCTTCCACTGGCCAACTGTCTTGATTGTCGCTCCGACAACAACAAGTGACGTCACAGTCTTTTGTGCTGTCATGAACGAAAATCCCTACACTCTCTGACATTCATTGATCCCAAATCTCTTGAGGTAAGCCAGGTCCTGTCAACCTATTATGATTTTGTAAAACAAATCACTCGTGGGAAATAATAATATAGATGTCAGTTCAAACTGCACTCAATCCAACAAATTCACCCCGGTCACAATTTATACTAGTTGACCTACACTCTTTTTAGAAATGCAGGGCCCATAATCTAACATTAGCATCGTGCTGTAACTCGCATATCATTGTGGATTTACTGTATTTATCCAAAGCCAGATAAGACACAAAACCGGAAGCTAGGGTAAACCATCTGCCCCTTAAGAGGAACTCTAGTTGGATAAAATATAGCCGACAACCGATCCAATCCGAATTCCTCTGGTGTTGCGTCTACGGCGATCGCCAATGATCCTTTCCTTATAGAAGGGGTAATGTAATATAATCCCCGTTTGTATTAGTGCCAAAATCTGAAACAGGTTACAACAAAGATGGAGATCGCAACAAGGAAGTTTTTAATATCTTATTTGTCGTGGAATCTCGACATTCCCTTGAACTTTAATTTTCTGTTATTTCTAAATAACCAATCCTGTTATTAGTTGCTTTACTCACACAATATTTAAGATATTTGTATAACAAATGTTTCACTTTAAAATAGCATTTTCGCTTGTCTTTTAAGGTTTATTTGTAAATATTTTCAAATTTGTCCACACTAAAACTTTGATAAGACTATCTGTCGTCTGTCAGTTAAGTTTTAAAACAAATTTGCATCGCTAAACGCGTATGTTGAATAGCCGCATCTAAAGAATAGATGTGTATTATTTGGATTATTATGAACACTTTTCTGATATACGATGGTAGTGTTTCAGCTGATGTAAACCAAGACCTTCAAGTTGAAGACTTTACCAAGTCTGCAGCAAAGAAGGTGGGCTCCCTCTACCGTACTAGTAAACTCCTCACACCTGACATTATCTTGTATCTCTAAAAAGCTACTATCCGCCCATGCATAGAGTATTGTTGCCACATTGTTGGGCTGGTGCATCATCCACTAGTCTCTCCCTCTAAAACAAGGTCTACAAAATAGTCGCCAGCTTTTAAGTCTCTCACTATCCACCCATCGCCGCATTGTTTCATCCTTGCGCTTGTTTTACAAGTATTTCAATAGATTGTGCTCCGATGAACTGACTACTCAAGTGCCCCCTCGACGTAAATACACTAGATCAACTCGACAATCAGCAAAATCCCACCCATTCACTGTGGAGGTCCCACGTGTCGGAAGGCCTTATACTTTAATAGCTTCTTTCTTCGTACTGCTCCCTGTTTCCCCGACTATATCGACATGCAGAGGTTTAAAACTAATGTAAACAGATATCTCACTACACAGCTCCCAACTTAGGATGACACCCAAAACCTACATCCTAATCTTCAGTAAACTTTTTACGTATACAGTGGGGGGATGGTTTGTTTGGGGTGAAATATGTTAAAAGGTGCGTCTTGTTTAACTCGGGAATCTGTATGTCGAACTCGGGAATCTTTACCGAATTATTTCCTTAATCCCTGGGGGTAGGTTGCTCTCGTTACATCGACAGTTACCGAGTAGACGTCTTAAGTAATTATGTTAGAAATTACGTACAGATTCCCGATTTAGATAAAGCGCACCTGAAAAAGATCGGAGGTTACATTGACCAAAACTTTCCGAGAATATGAGAACAGTATTTTAAGTAAACCAAATAATATAAACTATCATTTCTCATCAAAAAAAAATCCCGAAACGTAAAGAATAAATGTCTTTCTTTTTCTTCCCGCAAATTCAAACGGCGAAAAAACACCATGTTTTCAACTTTCCTAGAAAAGACGACATAATAAAGAGAGCATTTCGAAGCATTTATCACTCAGCATCTGATCATCGTGACGGTTGCTAAAGAAAAATAAAAATGACAAACAAATACATCACATGTCCTAATTCTTCGTTCGAGAAGCGGAACGTCTTTTACTGAGTTTAAAATAAAAATGAAGGAAACACAAAGCAAACGAAATAAATGTTCTATTGATTTTTGTAAAGGGAGATAAGTGAGGTAAAAAACGTCTTTAAATCGAACGATTTTCTCGTTGATTAACGTTTTGCACGTGTTTCTTATTTATTCCTAATTGCATTTAAAATCACTTTCAACCTACAAAAATCCCCGAATGCAATTATAATCCATAAGGGGGCATGAAAAGGAGCAATTATAATAAATAAGGGGCGCGTGATTGAATGCGATTTTAAATTTAGTTCCATCGATGTTGCAGCGTTTTTATAATTGTCGCATATTTAAAACGAAAAAGAACTTTAAAAAAAAAGAAAAGAAATATGAGCAGTAAAACTATTATTTGCCAAATAACTTCGCGTAAACGAAGCGCAGGACTAGAAATCAAATTATTTAATCAAGTGAATTGAATAATTATATTATGGATGGCTTCAGATTGTCATTGAAAGAGGGAACGATGTTAAAATGTGTTCACTGCATCTGCAAAGAGGGAACGATGTGGTGTCGGCTATTGTAGCATTTCAGTGTAGGAAAAGCTAGAACTTTCACATTTTGCGGTAAAATTGTATTTCAATTTTATAAACGAGTGTACAAGGATCCACCCACATAGATCACTGTTGTAATTAATACTATATATATTTACACGAACAAATATATATATATATATATATATATATATATATATATATATATATATATATATATATATATATATATATATAGAGAGAGAGAGAGAGAGAGAGAGAGAGAGATACGACTATTTACTACCGGTCATGTGATTTGCAACTCAAATCCCGACGCCTAAACCACTCGACCATGTTGAATAGCGAATAAACGGTGATAATTTTAACACTTTATGCGGCGGCTTGACGTCATAAGAGCGTTCTACTTAATGAAAGGAACGATGCATTATAGCTAGCGGCGTAATGCTGTGTTAATACTACACTTACAGTGCTCTTCTAGACGGATTTTTCTAAGAGCTACAAATAATATATATATATATATATATATATATATATATATATATATATATATATATATGAAAATTTCTTTGAGAAACCAGTAAACAGACGCGTGAATTCATATCAATAAATGAAAATTTATTCATAATTCCAAGTTTTCGGTTTTATCAAACCATACTCATGTGTAAATAGACATTGTATTTCTTCTTTTTTTTTCCTGGTAAAACATCTGACGGCGTGGCCGAAGATTTACGATCTCTTCCGATCTTATTGGAGAGTTTTTTTTTTTTTTTATATATGTCCGATATTATAGTGAATGCCCTGGTTGGCCTGAGATGAATAATATAAGTGTTACTACAGTTTTAGAAGCGTCGTTAGTAGATATATTTGAAAATATACCTGAGAAACCAGTAAAAAGACGCGTGAATTCATATCAATAAATTAAAATTTATGTAATCATTATGTAATCATTATATATATATATATGTATATATTATTTGTAGCTCTTAGAAAAATCCGTCTAGAAGAGCACTGTAAGTGTAGTATTAACACAGCATGACGCCGCTAGCTATAATACACTGTTCCTTTCATTAAGTAGAACGCTCTTATGACGTCAAGCCGCCGCATAAAGTGTTAAAATTATCACCGTTTATTCGCTGTTCAACATGGTCGAGTGGTTTAGGCGTCGGGATTTGAGTTGCAAATCACATGACCGGTAGTAAATAGCCGTATCTCTATGCTGATGAGTACCGATTATAAAGGACGAAACGTACGTACATAGATAATGAACAATAACAATATGTATTATATATATATATATATATATATATATATATATATATATATATATGTATATATAATATTATGTCTATTATATCTATATGTATGCATATTTTACTAAAGAAACACAACTCGAGAATAAGGGTCAATGGTGTGCCTATTTTACAAGTATTTCAATGGATTGTGCTCCGATGAACTTGCTGTTCTCGTGCCCCCTAGACTTAAATACCTTAGACTTACCCGACAATCAGCTAAGTCCCATCCATTAATTGTGAAGGTTCCCACATACCAAAGAGTATTCCATATCAATAGTTTATTTCTTTGTGCTGCCGGCCTCTGGAACTCCTTCTCTGCTCCCTTTTTCCCCGATGGTTCTACCATGTTGTCTTAATTCAAATGTGCATAGGAACACTGTAATAGGCTATTAATAATGTATTAATAAAAAGACGGACACCGGAAAATTTATTCCACCATAATATGTTTTAATTTAATGATAGCCGATGATGAATGATTAGAAATATAAAAAGACAGGATACGTACAGGTTATTTAAAAAGAAGGGGGGCATAATTCCATGTCACAAAAGAATATATATATAGGGTGGGCAAAAATAAGGGTCCTATTTTTAAAAATTCATAACTTTTTTATTTATTGATTTTTTTTTATTTTTTTTTTAGAATAAGTAAAAGAACCCCTTCCGAAGCAAGCATGAGCTGTATTAGCCCTAAGGAACGTACCCTCATTTAGAAAACATTATTTTTGCTTAAAAAACTCAAAACAGTGTAAAAAACAATACTTTAGTTTTTGTAAGTTTTAAGAAGTGTTTTTCGGCTAAAATTTGTTTTGTTTATTTCAAAAAATCTCGGAAGGGTCAGTCTACACACACATAAAGTTTGGTGAGTTTAACTTTTATTTTGTGGAAGTTATTCAAATTCAAGTTATTCAAATTTAAAGATAGGACCCTTATTTTGGCCGACCCTGTATATATATATATATATATATATATATATATATATATACATATATGGGAAATAGAAAAAGGAAAAACCAAAAAGAATGTTTTTTTTTATATATTTATCAACGTTTCGTCTTCATTTTTAAGACTTCTTCAGGATGGTAATATTAAGAAAAATGTCATGCAAGTACGTGCAAATATTGGGTTTACATGATGGGTTGATGGGTTGATGGGAAGAAGTAGTAGCCACTGCTGGGAGCAGTAGGACCGAGGTCCGGGCTTAGTGAAGTCAGTATATATATATATATATATATATATATATATATATATATATATATATATATATATATATATATATATCAGTTGATAATGAGTACTGACTGTAATTCGGGATATAATCGCTAAGATTTGCATATTTTTAAAGTTTTTGGAACTTATTTTGTATAATTTGTACTGACGATAGCAACACCAAGAAATAAATAAATGCATAGGTGCATTTTGAAAATAGCTTGATGTTAGCCGAAACAATTGTCTGCGAAATAAAAAATAAGTTGTAAAAAATGACGTAAATCTGTCTTCTGTAATATTGATGTGATATTGAGCTACATTAAAATCCTGAATATATCATAGCTCTAGGTTTAAACTATTAAGCTATTATAAGTACGTTATGTTACAAAATAAAAATTACACATACGTATATATATATATATATATATATATATATATATATATATATATATATATATATAACAGTGAAATATTTCGAAAATCAACAATCGTCCAATTTAAATGAAAAATCTATTTCTTACAAGCTTTCGTTGTAGAACAACTTTGTCAGGCGAGACTGGTTTATAGTTTTTTTTCTTCTTTTCTTCCTCCTCATTTTGATGGCATTAATCCCAAGGATCACGATATGAGCAGAAAAAGACGTCAACATCTTAAAGTCGTTAGGAAAAGTGTAGTCCTGGCGATGTTATGCGCAGATTGGCGCTTTTTTAAGTAAAGAAAATTGACAAAATCTTTGAACCACGCATTAGAATTTATTGCAACGAAAGCTTGAAAAGAAAAATAAATAAATGAATTTTTCATTTAAATTGCACGATAGTGTATTTTCAAAATATTTCACTTTAATTTCCATATGTGACAGTCAATTAGAAACACAGTCAAAATATTGCTGTCACTCTACCTGTCTTTTAAAGATAGTGAGTACAACATCGGAATGTGTTTTCGGGTGAGGATTTTTTTTACTTCAGTGTAAAATCTCCGAAACTAATGGCTTCCTTCCTGGGACTAACACTTGATTTCTATATGAGATGCATAGATATCCAAACTATAAGACAGTCTCGCCTGACAAAGTTGTTCTATAACGAAAGCTTGCAAACAAATAAACAAATAAATAAATACATTTTTCATTTAATTGCACGATTGTTGATTTTCAAAATATTTCACTTTAATACATTCTAATGCGTGTTTCAAATATGTTGTCAATTTCCTTATATATATATATATATATATATATATATATATATATATATATATATATATATATATATTAGCTGTACCCGGCCACGCGTTGCTGTGGCTGTTAGTTGAAATGAAGAGGTGGCCTTTTGGAGTTCATTGTAATCCAGTTCCATAAGTTGCCATTTAATATGAATGGTTTAATTTTCCAATACTTGTGGATACACAATATTCTTAGTGGTTCCCGTTTCAGTGTAGATGAAGAGATTGCCCGATTTGCCGACTCTAGAACATGCAACATATAATTGCCCATGTGAGAAGCAATCAGTATGTAAATATAAGCCACAAAATTGTAAAGATTGTCCCTGTGCTTTGTTGATTGTGATAGCAAATGCCAATCGAATTGGGAATTGTAATCTCTTAAATTGAAAGGGCAGATCTGTTGGAATCATGGGAATGCGCGGAATTAGGACATCTTGACCTTTGAAAGGCCCTGTAAGAATTGTTGCTTCAATGATGTTGGTCATAAATTGTTTTACTGAAAGACGTGTGCCATTACAAAGCTTAGGCTGGTTAATATTTCGCAGCATGATAATTTGTACACCAATTTTTAATTGCAGTACATGTGGTGGAATCTCTGGCAAATCTAGCGAATTCAAAAACTCTGAGGGATAATTGACTGCTTCATCTGCTTCAACAACAGTGTCGACTGACTTGTATGTGACTAACTCACCATGAATGTTCAACTGAATATTATTGTTGAGTTCGTGGACATCTTTGTTCTTCGGTGCAAGAATAGCTCGTTCACTCAGCCAACTGTGATTCTTAAAATGAATGTGGATGTCCGGGAATAATTTTTTAATTAATTCGTCTTTTGATGTAACTAAATTACAGAAGTTGTGTGGCAATGAAATTCGCCCTGAAGTGAGATTAGCCGACACTTTTCCATTCCCAATTTCCAACAATTGTTTTGAAAATAATTCTGGTGATAGATTATTTTGCTGCTGGACACGCATATTTATAGTCAAATTTAATGTCTTAACATGTCGCCAAAAAGTGGAGTATTTGAGGCAAGCATTTATTTCATCTGCTGGTGTTGATCGAGGAATTATAGGTAATGTTTGCCTGAAATCTCCAGCTAGCAATATAACTGCATTCCCAAATAATCTACCATTTCCACGCAAATCTTGCAATGACCGATCAAGAGCCTCCAGTGATTTTTTGTGTGCCATTGTGCATTCATCCCAAACAATAAGTTTACATTTTTGTAATACCTTTCCCATACCTGATGTTTTGGAAATATTGCACATGGGAGTTTCAATAAATTGCATGTTTAAAGGTAGTTTCAAAGCTGAATTAGCAGTTCTTCCACCTGGTAGCAATGTTGCAGCTATTCCTGAAGATGCAAGAGCTAAGGCTATGCCGTTTTGTGATCGAATGGCTGCCAAAATAAATTTAATTAAGAAGGTTTTACCAGTTCCTCCTGGCGCATCTAAGACAAATATATTTCCCACTCCATTATTTACAGTCTGCATTATTTTGTTGTAAATGGCTTTTTGCTCAGGTGTTAGTTTGTGAATATTTTCTTGCACATACAACAAAAGATCATCAGTGTTGTAATTTTGTTCCCTATGTAATTCTACATCAAACAAAGCAGCAGCAGGTCGTGTCGGCGAGGTAATTCCTAATTGATTGAGAACTTTGTTTGCAATTTCTAAGCACAAATTTTCAATTCTTATCAATGCCTCATTATAGATTTCTGATGTAAAATCCAGGTAGGTATTTGGATTTTCATCGCGTATTTGATGGAAAATGTCTTCGGCCATGTGTGATTTATATTTCTCCCATACCTCTATTGGAGATGAAGGGGAGCAATTGGTCAAGATGATTGCAAACAATGCACGAATATTATTAGGATGGGATGTGTTGCACGCATCATTAATGCATTCATCCCAGTGTCTGTCATTTTCCAATAAATTCAGAGCTTGACATGCACTGCGAAAAGTGGCATGTGTAATGCTATTGACAATTTTTAATTGCTGGAATGATGTTGGACCAGGCACATTTACCAACAATATGCGAAGAAAGAAACAGTCATCTTGTTTGGGATGGATAGTATACAGTCTGCCTATTGTGTTTTCTTTGAATATTCCAGGTTGTCCTTCAACTTGCGGTCCTCGTTTGCGTCGTTCAAATGAATGTCTACTCCTATTCCATGTGTAATACCGAGGCACTTCCGAAGAGGAGTGTTTTTGCAAATGTGTCAGTTTGACATAACATGGAGAAAGCAATTAATGTTGTAGCCGGTGGATTCAAAGCTATTTGTTCCACATTCGAAGCTGTAAAGTAAACACGTTGTCCATTTTCTAGATGTACCGCTAAGTGCACAATAGCCGGACTTCGTTCATGTATGGGAAAAGAAAGAATTCGCCATACCGCTTCATTGCTGCTTATGTATCTTCCAGCTTGATACTGTGTGATTTCATCAATATGTAGGCTTTCATTCAGATCATTTCTACGTGTTTGCACGGCGAAAACTGCCATATCGCTGCCTTTATTCACATACTTACAAATGAATTTGATGGACTTAACAGAGTTACAGTATTCCACATTGATGTGTGATTTGTAGGTTTTTGATAGCAAAGGTGAATATGGGACAACCCATCGGTTATCAACTTCTATATTGCCATTTCGCATTTGTAAAGTTGCTAATTTACCGCCATCTTCTACCGACCTTCTTTTGTATAAAGGGTATCCATCATTTCCGGTAACTGTGTTGGGTAGTCATGCTCGGGGATATGGCTTTGAGCATTTTCCATCAAGCATGCATGGTGAATTTGGATTAATTATACCGCAAGGTCCGTGTATCATATGTTTAATTACAATTTCATGCAAATCCTTGTCAATGTCAGCATCAGGTAATTCACCAGATATTACATTGTCGATTTCGTTTGGACTGATTTTGTTGTAGAGCCAGATTAGGATATGGGGGTGTGGCAATCCTCTCTTTTGCCATTCCACTGAATACATCCAGCAGCACACAGAACCAAATACTTTATGTTTTACAATGAAATTTATTAGCGATTTAAGCTTTTGTCTGAATACACGCGCTGTAATATCATGTCTATCTACTGATGATTGGCCAGGAAGTAAAAGTTGTTTTATATCATTCCAAGCTGGGTTGCATGTAAAAGTAATGAAGAGGTCAAGACGCCCATAGAGACGAACATATGCAAATGCATCTTGAGTGTACTCATGCATATGACGTGGACTGCCTAAATATGAAGATGGTAAAATTGTTAGTCTTCCAACATTAGTTGTATTACCATCATTTACAACTGCATCTCGCAAATGAACATATTCTTCAGAACGAAGTTTGGACTGATTCAAACGGATTAATAGCAGACGTTCAGTTTCAATTTTTGCATACATGTCTACAATGTATTGGTGGAACAATTGGCGGCATTTCAGAATGTGATTGTTTTCGTTCTCTCGAATCATAATTCGGTATGAGTAATAATTCATTGCGCTGCATTTCTTATCCGTTTCTTCGCCACTAACTGGATTTATCATGGTAACATTGAAATGATATCCATCAGCACCATCCCAAAAAAGGAGTGGATATTGCAGGGCATCGTATCATCGATGAGTTGCAGCAATGTTTGTTAATTGGTCATTCCTCCTATGAAGAACAATATCCCTAGGTTGAAATTGATCTCCAACTATAACAATTGCCACTTCATCTATACTTAGAGCATTGAATCTTCGCACATGTTCTCCAGCGGGCGTTTTGTCAGCATGAATAATAATTTTGTGTGTATCAGATGGCATCATTTCAATGGCAGTTTTGAATAAAAGAACTAAATTGTTTTTATTATGGAGCATATCTTGCAGTTGGGAAACAATGGACCTTTTTATACTGGTTGAAATTCCACAGCGTGCATTCAGTTCATCATTGTTATCACCGATGAAATACATTTGTAGAAATTTATGTTGAGCATCTTGATATGGAAGCAGAGATCCAACTTTATGGTAAATTTGTCCTTTTACTTTAAAAGTTGGCATGAATTGAGCTGTAATAGTTTCTGCAGCGAACGACGTCATTTGGAAGCATGAGTTGTAGTTCCTGATGTTTGATAAAAAATGCTTTGATTCAGCCGTATTACCAGCAAGCAAAGTTTTTAATGGTTCTGGTGGATCTGCCAGTTGAGGTAGTTTAATTTTCCCTGCGGCACAACACAATCCTTTAGTTTCTCCCTTAAATTTCAGAGCTTTGCAATAGGGACACACTTCAGTCATAGTGCCTATGTGAACATGGTGGTTTAAACTATAATCCTCATGAGGGTTGTAATGAAATGCTAGGCGATCCCAATCCAGGGATTGTTGAGCATGGAGCCTTGTTAGACGCCGATCTGCTAGTCTCAGCCTCTCGCGTTCGTTACGTTGTGAACGAAGCAGATCTGAAGATGGCTGACGGGATTGTTGTACCCGCAACCGTTCCTCTTCAAGTCTGGCTGCACGTCGCTGTGCTGATTCATTCGCACGTACTTGAATCATCCTTTGTCTAGCTTGTTGGTTTGCAGATGCCAGTTGTTCATGAGTTTGATTTGCAAGTAATCGACGCCTTGTTTCTGCACGGTGAGTATGACGACCTAAGTTTGACCTTCGGGGGGTGGGCATGTTTGTTAGTTACGTATTAAATTTTACCTGTATAAATGTAACAGTAGGAAAGAATAATTGTATAAAGGTAAATGGATTTTAAAAAACAATCAATTATAACCCGCTTCAGGGTTGTCGAAGAAATGCAAGTATGTTTTTTTTATAGATGAAGCATGTTAAAAGTAAGAAAATGAGGAAGGAGGCAGGTTTAAAAAACAACGAAGTAGATACGAAATGAAATTAAAGCACGTCTGTTAAGTATTAAATCGTACCTGAAGGATGGTTAAAGTCTAAAAAATGAGTAAATGCGAAATGAAATTAAAGCACGTGGGTTATGTATTAAATCCTAACTGTAAAAATGAAACAGTAGGAATGAATAATTTTATAAAGGTAACTGGTTTTAAAATAAACAATCAATTATAACGCGCGAGTAAGGGTTGTGTAAGAAATGCAAGTAGTGGTGTTCTTTTTTTTAGAGATGAAGCATGATTAAAGGGAAGAAAATGAGGAAGGAAGCAGGTTTTAAAAACATCGAAGTAGAGAAGAAAATGAAATTAACGCACGTTGAGTTTTTTTTTAGAGAGGAACATGGTTAAAGTCAAAAATATGAGTAGATGCGAAATGAACTTAAAGCACGTGCGTTATGTATTAAATCTTACCTGTAAAAATAAAACAGTAGGAATGAATAATTTTATAAAGATAACTGGTTTTAAAATAAACAATCAATTATAACGCGCGAGTAAGGGTTGTGTAAGAAATGCAAGTAGTGTTTTTTTTTTTTAGAGATGAAGCATGATTAAAGGGAAGAAAATCAGGAATGAAGCAGGTTTTAAAAACATCGAAGTAGAGAGGAAATGAAATTAACGCACGTTTGTTAGGTAAGTATTAGTGTAAACGTTTGTTTAGGGAAACAAACAACGAATAAGGAAAACACTTTTTACGTATGAAGTAGATACGTGACAGCGGGAGGAGGAAGGTCAATCCGAAAGTGAAGTTGGACATGCAGGTTCGCAGAAACGGATTGTAAACCGGAAGTGCAACTTAGTTGGAACGAATTGTAATAAAAAGTGTTTTTTATGTGTAAAGTAAAAATTATGTTAATAACATAAAAACATAGCTCGGATGTAAGGATTTGCTATAAAAAAATTTCAGTGGTAATGGTATAGTGGAAGTATATTTCCATGGGAAACGAACAGACCAACTTTACATTTTTATATATATAGAAGATTATACGGAACGAACCGGATTTTATTGCAAATTCCCAATACACTGACGAGTTATTAATACGAAAATCAAAACATCAAAAGAAACACACACATACACACACATTATATTTATATATATGTATATATATATATATATATATGTGTGTGTGTGTGTGTGTCTGTGTAAAAATTATGTAATGTTTATGGCAGTGAACTGTAGATGTAGTATAGAGTATTCGGTCAGATCTATTTTTTTCACTTTTACTAATACACAAGTTTAAACTTACCAATTCCGCCTCGATGCCAGCTCCGTGGAACAGTAATATAGAATACACGTTTTAACCTTGCGAAGGAAAATAACCTGAGAGCAAGTAAAGGCAAAAGTAACACCCTCATCAACTTAGGTGTTTGCCATGTGTTCACTCTGCATCTGTACATAGATCATTTGCCAAATGGAGAAAGAGTGTCATGTTCTGCATAATACGCCGTCTAATTTAACAATTCGTCCGTAAATAATTGAAGACTTTTACGCTGTTCTTAATTAGATAATCCATCACATTTGGGAATGTCAGATGTTCAGCAGTAAAGGATGTTATACATACACTTCTCTTTAGTTTGGCAAAATTATGAATCGATATATCCTTGTCTTAGCTACGAAAGCAATAATAGGTTAAACTAAATAGCCATCCGTAGTCAGACAACTAGTCTAACGAACTAAATTCCTGAAGTAACATCAGTTTTTCTTTTGCCATAGCTTAAATTTTTCCCAGTGATGTAGTATATATATTTGCAACGATGATTCTAGGAGCAAAATGTAGTATCTGTTCTGATACGACACTACATTTTTTGTTCTCGTCAGTGAATAAGACATCCTTTTTTAGAGTGAGGCAAGTTTAGTTTTTATCCCGATCTAGTGTTCCCCTATTTTAGAGAATTGGTTTTTGTTGACTTTAAAATCCTACTTTGTCTCTTACTTTGACCTCGTGGGGAAGCAGGTAATTAGGTACTTAACAAATTTCTAGTCCAAAGTACGGTTTGAAAATGCACATTACTTGGTTTGCTATAAATTTTCCGTTGTTCTGTCATACTTAAGAAAGATCATCCTTGAGTTACTCAGGTATCTCTGTACAAGAGTTTGTTATAACAATCTAACATGTGGATACTTAACCGTAAAAGAAAATCCGGACACAAATATTTAAACTAATATAGTATTTCAAGCCCAAATCAGATCTTCTCCACACGGCTATACACTAGCTCATACGGGGAATGGTGCATCTTCTCCTAGTGAGTATAGCTCAAGTAACATCACTTAAGTTGTTACTTCACCAGTCTAGGTGGACCATTTTCATTGAATCCGGTAAAATCAAAAGACTACAAGAAATATACACTATAATATATTTACTTAGGAAATTGGGGAGAACCAAATTAATGTTCTTTATATCTTTACTCAGTCAACGTTTGAGTGGTAAAGGAGAACTTTGGTTGACCACTTGGATATCTATGTATCTCATATAGAAATCACCTGAAAACACTTTTCCGATGTTGTACCCACTATCTCTAGAGACAGAAGGTAGAACGACATCAATATTTTGACTGTGCTTCTAATTGACTGTCACACACGGAAATAACATTTTAGCATGCAGCTTACAATTGCCCGGGACATATTTGCAATGGACATGTAACCAGAGTGCTGAACTAGCATTTACCTAGCAGAACCATGTAGTGCCAATTCTTTCGAGAGATAATCTGAAGATTAGTATGAAAAATGTGGTGTGTTTAAAAAGCAACTAGTAACCATTTTCCTAATGAACTGTCTGACGGTAGCGCTCTCAGCAATGTACTCATAAGCTGGATACGAGTGGAAGTAATAAGAGGTCCATCACCCAAAACCGGATCTACATTGTTTATGCGTTCACCGCTTCTGTGTATGGCAGACCGCGTGGGTCACGGATTAAGTTATAGTTCATGCTGTATTCACCTTGACCGAATGCATTCGGATTGGAATTCACAAGCGATTCCAATCCGCTTGTATATCCCAGTTAGGGGAAATAACGACGTTACTTTTTTGTTTTTTCTTTAAGATTATTTTTGCAGCGCGTGGTATTTCCGAATGATTTACAAAACAAACATCGGCATACACTTTTGGCTAAGAGCAAAGTCTAGTATCTGTTCTTAGTCTTTTCTATCGTCGATCAATCAAGAATTTAGACTTTCTTTATTTTTTGTTCCAATCCAGAGTGCTCCATTTTTGGAGAGCTGGATGTTCCTTACTATACAAACCGACCTTGTGTTTAACTCTGCTCTCGGAGGGGGGGAGTAAATAAGAAAATCCAGACACAAGAGCTTGCCAATAAGACGAATAAACAGAAGCACAATAATAATAATAGATTCTTTGTGTACTATCAAATGAAATTTTACCGAATTAAAAAATGTTATAGGTTTTCTCGATTTTACTTGGAGATTTGTAATCTTCTGAGATCGTCAGCTGTAATGAACGATCTATGAAATTACAAAACAACTTCTAAAATCGTTTGTACAAAGTAAATTCAGCGACATCCAATTCTCAGTTACGAGCAACTCGATACGTTATCCTTATTTTTACTTTCATTAAAAGTGATCGACTGAGCTCCAATTTCTGGTTGATCCATGTAAGAATGTAATACATTTACAGCAAGATCTCGTGTTCTACCACAACCGAAACACCTAACCTTTCTTTGTCTATGTGCCTAGCGTAAAACAGAATTTCCATCGACCGGACTTCTTTCCAAGGGCTTTCCTGCAAATTATAAGATAGTCGTCTTCAAGTTCAATATCAACAAACACTTGTCATAAACCGGGACAAGTAAGCATCACATTAACTTTTATCCTCGAGTGTCTCTCGGCCTTGATTAGTATTGACACAACAGTAAATAAAACTGTAGGTACTCTTTCTTGTTTTTGACAGCATCTAAATATTTATCTTCGCTAAAGTGGCAGATTGAATGAACGCGTGCTGTTTTTGATACGTCAATGAACGGTGATCAGACGCTCGGTCGGCCAGTCAGTTTACTACCTTAAATGTAAAACAAGTAATGTCCTCTGTCACGCCTCTGTCTGAAATCGCATATGTATCGCTTTGTCACGCTTAAATTTTACATAGCATGTTCGCTGTCCTATGATGATTGTGTATTAAATATTGTCCTCACTACTATCCGCTCATATTGTAAAAATAACTGTTTACCTATTAAATATGCACAGGTGCCTTATCTTTACCCAATCTAACCCTTACGCTAAAATCATTTTGACACAAGAACGTAACGTGTATTCGTAAGCACGAAATGATTGATTGTTATCTTTATATATATATATATATATATATATATATATATATATATATATATATAAACTTTTTTTCATTTTATTTTTTTATATACATACTTATATATATATATATATATATATATATATATATATATATATATATATATATATATATATATATATACATATATTCATATACAGGGTGGCGCAAAAGTGACGCATTAGTTTGAATCAGTAACAACTGATTCAAACTAATGCGTGACTTTTGCGGGATTATTTGGCGAGCGCTTAATTAGCAGATTTTCTGATTTTAACTGGCCTTCACGTTCACCGGATTTATCAGCCCCGGACTTTTTCCTTTGGGGTTATCGTAAGGAAAGGGTATATGTGAACAAGCCTACAACGATTCAAGAGCTTAAAAACAATATCAGACATGAAATCCAAGAACTAGTGCCAGTTATTCTAAGGAATGTAATGGAAAATGCCCTAACTAGAGCCCGGCTTTGTGAGGCCGAAAATTGTGGCCATTTAAAGGATATTATTTTTAAAAACTACTGCAACAAAATTACCATATTTATCAGAAAAGCCTAGTTTTTATCACCTAAACAAACCAATGCGCGCCTTTTGCGCCACCCTGTATATGTTTTTTCATATATATATAACTTTACGAAAGAGGCAAATTGCTTTCAGAAAACTGTGTTTGATGCAATTATTTTTATTAAAATCAAAATAATATTTTTATTTTCATCTTGACTTTTTAAAAAATAATTACGCTTGAAACAACAAGCCTCATCAGAGATTTAAACAAATAAAAAGTAATAACCTTATTTTTTTCGTAGGAATCCTACCTGATCTTGTAGATGTGACGTCCGATGTTGTGTGGACTTAACGGTGTAAATGTCTCTTTGAAGGCATTTTCACTCTTTAAGTTTTAAATTATAAAGATGCTTAAAAAAAACTTTCCAAAATGTATACCTAATTTTTTCTTTATTCTTTATTTTCTATTTACTTCGTTCGTTTATTTTAATCTTTTCTTTTTAATCGTTTATTTTTTCTACATTTTCATTTTTCGTGTGATTTTCTATGTTGTAATTTTTCTGTTATTACGTAACCTTCGCTCTTACATTCTTTCTTTATTCTTGTTGTTATTTCATTCTATTTCTTGTATATGTCTCAATCTATTATGAAGATTCAAGTTTAAATAAATGCTAAATAAATATGTCTCGATATATAACTCCCACAGATAAAATATATAATTCATTTTCGCAACTCATTAAAATAGTTTTTTATAGACAGCATTTTACTGAAAAGAAAATAGGGCAGATAGATGTTAACTGTTTACTTTGTCGATTGAATGAATGAAATAAATTTGCTCAACGAAAGATAAATACTACTATAACTAAGTATTAGGTTTAATTCATAATATTTCATTGCATTTTTAAATAAAATTTTTTATTCAACTTATTAATTGTACGAATCTTCATTCTTTGCTAGTTGTAAAATATAAAGGTGTTATGAAGAGGTCCAAATTGGTACCAGTCTAGTGAACCAAAATAGCATAAAATATGTCCAGTTTTTTAAACGATATTTCTATCTTTTAGACTGATGTCCTTATCTTGGCCATTTATAGCGTTTCAACTGATGTGTACTCTGTACTTTTTCAGGTCTATTTGTCAGAATCCGTAACTTTTTTCTTTGGTGTTTAATCTTCACCATCTTATTTCTACTTCTTTCTCTCAATCATTCGTATTTGTTTTATTCATTTTTCCTTTTCTACTTTATTGAATTCTCTCACTATTTCCTTCTTTATTAGTTATTTCTTTCACATTTTCTTTCTTTTATTCTTTATTTGATATTACATGTATTCGTTTCATTGTTATTTTCTGTCTTCCGTCTTTGTTATTTCCTTCTTCTTTCACTCTTTCTTTACTAATTCATTATTTTTTCTTATATCTCCCTTTCTTTCCGTAGGTGTACCTCACACTATTCGTTTTTATTCCTTGTTCTTTTTTACTTTCTTTTTTTTCGCAGTGTCTACTTTGTTTATCTATTTTTCGTTGATTTTTTCTTCCATTATATTTAAACACTTTTCTCTTTTCTTTTTTATTCGCAATTTCTTTCATTTTTAATTTCATTATTGCCCTTTCTTCTTTTCTTCTTCCGGTTTTTTATCTTCGTATTTTTTTCATTCATGCGTTCTTTATTTATTTTCTAACCATTTTACTTATTCGTATAACGAAATTTATTTCTGGGCTATGTTTCATTGCATTATTTTTCCTTGTATCCTCTTTCTGTTGTATTTCTGTCCTCTACTTCTAGTTTTTCTTTTTTTCCATTATATATATATATATATATATATATATATATATATATATATATATATATATATATAAACTTACTTCACCCAAACAAGGTAAGTTGCAACTGTAGACGTAAGGAGCTACTTAAAATAAGAGTCAAAGTTTAGAGGGTATATCCTAAATTGGGAGCTTTGAAACGAGATGCTTGTTCACATTAGTTTTAAATTTCTGCATGTAAAAACAGTCGGGGAAACAAAAAGCAGGGAGGGAGTTCCAAAAGCCGACAGCTAGAGAAAAGAAGCTGTTGGAGTAAAAGGCTCTGCAGCATCTGGGTAACTCCATAGTTACTGGTTGGGATTTAGCTTATTGTCGGGTTGCTCGAGTTTATTTACGTCGAGGGTGAAGCAAGTACATGAGAACACATTTTATTATTGTATCCAGAAATTTCTTAATAAAATCTTTATTATAATATTCTCTTGATATTTACGCATGTATGTGTATTAGTTTGATCTATTTATATTAATGCCTATGGATGTATATGCTGTGTGCATCATTACGCGTCCACATATATATATATATATATATATATATATATATATATATATATATATATATATATATATATATATATATATATATATGGGTAAGTGCCCATACACGAGTGCTTACATCTCCTGGCGTGTAAGTGTATGCGTACGGTGATCAATGCATATGTGCTTGCGCCTCCACTCTATCTAACCATTGCTTTTTTCTATTCTACTCTTGTCCGGTTTTCCTTTCATTTACATTTTCTGAAACACCTTCATGCGTTTTATTCTGGTTTTCATTTTCTATCCGAAATATTCTTCGATTCATTTCGTTCTTTTTACCTTTTGTTTAAAAAAGTCCTTTACAGGACTTATCAATTCCATATCTATATTTAAACATTAATACTTTCTTTAAATTTATTTTTTCATTCGGGCGGTATTTACGGCCACCTACTTCGCTTTCTGCATTGAATTCTATGTTGAACATTGGAATATGAACAATATATGAAGAATTGTTGGATTATTTTTAAAAATCAATAGAGATGAAATCCACACATTATTATGTAGGCCGATACGAAAAACCATAGATTAAAAGAAAAATTAATTTCCTTCAGTTTCTTGAGGTAATTCATTTGCTACAATTTAATCTATATGGGAGATTGATATAAGTCAATGACACTATATATACCATATATTGAATTATATTCGTCCATCGATAGATCGAATGAATATATAGTATGTAACAATATTAAAAATAAACATGTATATCATATAGTTCAAATTTATTCTAATAACAATGAATTTCGAAAACAAAATAAAGCTCAATATTCGATATTCAAACCTTTAAAGATATATTATAGCTTGGATATTTTTCAAGTATGCCGTGAACTTTCTCCATGTACACGTGTAAGATTTATTGCTCCTAATCTGACATAAAATCACAGTATGATCTAACTCTGATTTGTCCTTTTGATCACATATTAAGTTCGAGAACATCATTTTGTTTCATTCCAATAAAAGCAGTCGTAATAAAAAATACATTGATCCTAAGAGGTATTGCTACCGAGTGCTGTGACCAAAACATGTCTACAAATGTGTAGCCAAAAGGTTTTTGTATACAAAATATTTCTATCTAATATATATATATATATATATATATATATAGTAAGCTATGAACATATATTTATGGCAATTAAGCTAAAAGAGGCTCCCGCGTTTCATCCCTGTGAGGGATATTCAGGCTAACATGCCTGAGGATTCGCCCGGGGATGTAACGCGGGGACCTCTGTGTAGCTTAATTGCCATACATATATTTTCATAGCTTACTATCTAGCTCTACTTACGTATCGAGCACTGTTGAAGTAAATACTGAAAATTGATACATAAAAAATTGTATCTCCTCATAAAATTGTATGTGGATACATGAAATACTAATATATATATGCATATATATATATATATATATATATATATATATATATATATATATGGAAGAAGTGGACATAGGTTGGTGGGGACAAGGATTTATGTTTAATAAGTCCTTTATTGTTTTAAAGGTTGATGTTAATATTTTTATGTCAGATTTGAATTGTTTTTGTAATAAACAGCACACTAGTCATACACATAAACACTTTTACTCACATTTTTATTTTACAAACTGCACCATCCTAGAGACCGAATACTCTCTTCCACACCGCAAGTGCATCGAAAGCGCTGTAATACTTCTCTCATCACCATCTAACATAAACTTGAGTATCGGATCTTATGTTAAAAGAAACCGTAACTCACAATTCGAAACGTGTAGACATTTAATCTCCCAGTAAAGTCAGGTTGAGAATCATACAGAACAGGCTGAAGCCACAAGCAGAAGTGATCATCACCGAAAAGCAAGACCACTTCAGGGAAATTCGTAGCACGACAGAACATATGTTCAATCTTAGGATACTATTCGATAGGTACCTCCAACAGCAGAAGATCATCTTTCACGTTTTGCTGGATTTAAAGAACGTGTTTGCTCAGGTGTAGCACACTGTTTCTGAGGCGACAATAAGTCTGTATAATTTCAATCGCAGCCTGCTAACAGTAATAGTGAACCTTTACGACACAATTAGTAGCACAGTCTACTATAGAGGCAGCATGGCTTATTGATCAGTACGACAGTCGGCTTCACACGAAGCTACCTGCTCTCTCGTCAACTCTTAAACATATTTCTAGAGAGAATCATACCTGACACACGAGAAGAACATAAATGAACAGTCAGAAGCGTTAGTTGAACAATTACGAACTTACGTTTTGCCGACGATATCGAAGGAGCTCTGTATCAAAACTAACTGGACTTTCAGAAAGGTCTTCATTATGAAAAGCGAAATTGCATTTTCTGACTTTTTAAAACAATCTTTTTGCACGTTCGTTTAATCAGAGATTACTCTTCATGAACTGCTTGAATATTTCAAGCTTCTTCGCTTGCAGAATTCTCCTTTTAAACTTTTTAGTTTAAAAAGAGAACTCTAACTCTAACACTAACCCATTACGCATCTCAAATGCAACATGTCTTAAAAGCTTTCTACGGTGCGATTTGAATAACTTTTCCTGTAAAATAAAAAATTACGAAGTGAAATGCGACCAAATATATAGCTATCATATACAAAGATTATGCAGTTCCGTTAGACGCTCTTATTCCTCGGACGGTACAGGAGAAATACTTCTAAACTGAAGCAATTTACATGTTTGTTCCCGATCCAGAGTTGCACGTTTTGTGGCGGCTGGATGACACTACATAAAAAAACGACCTTGTGTCTAACTCTGCCGTCGTTGGGGGGGGGGGGGAAGTAACTAGAGACACTCCGATCTACCTTTAATTTTAAAAACATAAAGTCCGAACAGAACTTACGGGATGACTGAATAAATGGATTTCGATTGGAATGTAATATCTTGCGATTTGTATCTTTTTTATCAGTATCAAGGCACCTTTTCATCTGTAGCGAAATATGTGAGTCCATGCATCGGTTGTCAGTTAATCTTTTAAAAAAAACAATGTATAATTTGAAATAATCAGTATTTTTAACGCAGTTTTAACTTCATTACACTGTTTATTTTGTCCTATAATGTTTAATTTAAAAAAATGTAGGTTATTTTGTTTAATGATACATTTGTTAGATAGTAAATAAGATGCCTGGATGAAGTGGTTTCGGTGGCACCTTAAAATGGAAGTAGCGGAAACAATATGATTCTCGCCAAAAAATCATTCTATTCAAAAGTAATCGATCTCCCTCTAAATTAATAATTGGCAAAATAAATTTGGCTCTCGGTTGTTGCGTCCCATACAACAGCATGGCATTAGAATGTGATTATCAGAAATACAATTTTCACCAGAAAGCATGTTTTCTTTCACTAGTATATGGCCTGAATTATTTTCTGTATGTTTTTCCAATATGATGTAACATGCGAGACGACAAAGACGAACCATAATACGACGACAAAATTGTCATGGCAAAATGTCAGATAGCTGCCACTTTCTACAGTAACATGAAAATAAAAGTAGTTTTAGAGCGTTCATGTGTCACATCTACTTTATGTTTCCCATCCTAAAAGTCGACGATAGTAACTTTCAACCAGGAATTCAAGTGCGTTCTATTCTGTTGCTCGTTCGAATACTTAACTTAAATGCCTGCCTATCTTGTTTCTATTCAACTCGTATACTTTGCAGGGGGATCGGTGCGCTTTTATTTGTTGCAACTTTCAATTGTATGTATTTATTTTTTTACTCCATGAACTGCTCGTTCCATGCAGCATGTCCAACTTTGTAAAATTGATGAAGGTCAAACAATGATTTCTTAGGTATCTATAAAAGTGGAATGGCGTACCGAAAATAAACCTGGTCAGTTTGTTTTTATTTACTAGCCTTCCCACAAGGGAAGAGTTAGACACAAGGTCAATTTTTAAATGTAGAATAAATCCCGTTCCCTAAACAAGCGGCACTCTGTATTTGAACAAACATAAAAATTGCCTCATGCAAGAAGGATTTCTCCTTCAGTCACCGATGATAGAACAGATACTATACATTTATTCCTAGCTCTTATTCAATCTCTCTGAAATAGAAATAATTCAGTATTTTCTATGAAAAAAAATAAAGTTGTGCTATATTCGTTTTGTTCGGCTTTTTAACATGTTAGCATTTTTAAAACATGAAGATACTATAATAGTGTCTTAAAAAGTGTCTAGCATAGTAATTAACGTTACAAAATTCGTAGCCATTAAGCAGTCATACTTTTCAATTATTTACGCGCTTAGAACGTAATCCCGTTCGTATGCAACATCTCAATGTGCTTGTTTTTATTTTCAGTATGTTGAAATGAGAATTTCAAACTTCTAAAATCATTAAAAATGACGATATATCAATAAAAATCATTTCTCTGTAAAACATACAAAAAATAAACAACACATTTTGTACATTTTTCTATTCTGGATACATATTGTTTTTTGAATATGCGTAATATATTTTCTCCGGAAAAGAGGATTCTTCACCATAGGCTTTGATATTAACGCTTTACGAAACAATTCTTGAAAAATTAATCGCATATATTTTGCATAGGCGTTGATATGATGGAAGTCATTAAAAATGTAGAGGAGGCATTTATAAGAAGAATTACAATCAATAGAACAAGAAGATATAAATAATTCCATTAATTGATTGTTAGATAAATATACATATTGGGATGATTTTGTTCTTTAACTAGACATACACTCATGTTTATACTTCGATGTATATATAGCATAATCACATTGACATACCGGTTCCCGTTAAATCACTGTAGTATAGTATCGTTAGAACCAAATGGCTGACCATTTCGGAATATCATGTGCTGTATGTAGGATGATGTCGACACCTCCATACTATAACTGCAAAAACCTAACCTTGGCATGTCCCTTAACCGGGATTTACATGCAACTGAGGACCGTTTGTGAATTGGATACTCCCAGGAAGTCAGAAGTCGGTTAACCCCACCCCCATAGTAAATGCCGTACCAGGTAGAGGTAGGTACTGAAGTTAAGCGACGTTTAGCCTGGTCAGTACTAAAATGAGTGAACATTTGGGAATACCAGGTTGTGTATATGCTCTATGCTTATCTCGGCATTGTTTCCAGTCGAATTAGGTTTCTCCCTGTCACTTGAATCAGGCAGTGTCCATTTAGGAGAGGTGTGTATCGGATTGCGCAACTCTTGCTTCAGAATTACACGCGCAGCCATCTTTACAGGGATTATCAATTGTCTCTCGAGAGGCTATGATATTAGTAGTTAAAAATAACACTTCTCAAACCCAAAATACATAAGGAAAAATCAATGTAATATATCAGTTTCGATGTCCTATGTATCTCCAACAATCACAATAACACAAATTTTAACATCGGTTTCACTACCACAACACTTTCTCGAACTTTCACTTAACATCCCTCCGATACTAGCTCCATTTACTAACGCCTAAAAACATGACTGCCTCATTTTAAATATAAACACATACTAGTTAATAATACTAAAATAATACACCACGATACCAACATCAAAAGATTAAAAATTCTTGAAGCACATTACATTAAAAACCAAACATACCATAACTAATGATGTTAATAATGAAACTAGTCGCAATATTTAAAGTGTCTATCATAGTAATTAACGTTACAAAATTCTTAGCAATTAAATACGTCATACTTTCGAATTTTCTACGCGCTTAGAACGCAATCGCTTTCGATATTACAGATGCTCATGTTAACGTCGTTAAAAACTACCCGTACAAATTTCAATAATAAACACATAGTTGTAAACTAACCAAGACTAACGACGTCTGATGGTGATTTGATGAATAAAATCGAAAGTACTCGCGATCAAAGAAAAGCTAAATAGAACAAGAAACTCACAGAACTTACATATACCAATTGACCGAAATACAAATTCGGAAAATTGAAAAAATAAAAAAGTCTTATCACAAAAAACACTCAATGTTATTTAATAATGTGTGCCTATATATATATATATATATATATATATATATATATATATATATATATATAAATATATATATATATATATAATTAACTTGTTACAAATATCCAGGGGATATAAATCCGAAGGAAGTTGAAACCGGGTTTATGAGAGTGCTCAATGAAAATTCAGAGCAAAATATATTTTTTGTTGGTGATTTTATTCCATTAATTGCGACAATATATATGTTGTTTCGTTAGCATTCATAATGAAAGCCAACTCTTCAAGCTTTAAACGGAATCACTGCATAGAATCTTAAATTCAACCTCAACCGAAAATTGAAGATGCATAAAAGGGAGGGGGGACGAAGATGGGGCTAAGCCCCATCTTCGTCCCCCCTCCCTTTTGTAAGCAACAGTGCTTTTTTGCGCTTAAACAGAAAATTCTAACAGTCATCCTAATCGGAATAAGTAGTTTTCGAAAGAAAACTACCCAAAAAGATCATCGTTCTGTAAAATGCAATGGTTGGAAAGAAGAAAACATATTAGATAGGCGGAATCAAATATCGATTTGTTAGGTTCAAGACTATCGATGAAAACTTTTAGAAATAGATTGTTTTCTTTAAATATATTATATTAAAGTTTCCTTCTTTGTGTTTTACGTAAATCAGGTCCGCTTTTTATAAACGGATAATAATTTTCTATGGATCTGAAACAGAAAAGTCCACAGAGAAAAATGCTACCCCTACAAACCTGTGACGACGAATGGGGACTGATTTAAGCCCACCTTGTCTTAGCATCTTGTTTGGTTAGCATATTATAATCAGCCAACTCTAATTATACATATTTAAGAGAGTCCGTGTTCTTAGATATTTTTTTTTAAATTTTGTAGAATTTCCTGTTTCAAACACTCTAGATAATTATAATTCGTTTATATATAATACAAAATTTCTCCATTTACTTTAAAATATACCGTCAGATATGAAATTTATTATTTACCTACGTTGTATATGTACGTGAGGCAGAATGTGAGAATAGAAAGCTGACAGAATCTATAATCAAATGTTAATGGGAAAGAAGAATAAACGAATTTTCAAATATTATTTTTTAGGTGAGAACATTGAAAATTTAAAACAAATCATTCTTTTTTTGATATTATTGCTTGCATGTTCAATCAAGACCGATTTAATTAAGCGTGTTCATTGGACATTCTGTGCGTATTTGATTAGCGCAACTTTAGCAAATTTTAAACTATGCGATACGTGTTAATTGTCCCTGTCGACTAACTTAATAGTTCTTTCATGTCCATATCTCTTATATCAAAGAAATATTTGAGTTTTGCCAATACATTAGTTATTGAAGTATCTATATTCTATAGTGTAAATATCGGTGTGTGTATTATTAGTAACTAGCCAAAATAGCCTCCCTACGGTCGTCTATTTTTGCTAGGCTGCGCGTCAGAAATGAACGCTCACCCGTAAACCGATGGAGTCCCAGTCATATTTATTGGGTGGGTAGACATTGATTTTCTTTGTTTCTAACCAAGAACATTTTTAGTTAAAAAAAACGAAGAAAAAAAACATGTTTTACCACCCCCAATTTTTTTTACCCTCTCCCATGAATACTAATATTTTCAGTTAAAAAAAAAATGTTACCCCCCCAAGGCGTCTTCGTCATATCAAAGAACCAGTTTAGTTATTCTTCCAAAATTGTTACCCATTTAGTAATGGCCGAGATATTTGCTGTTTAACTTCAATTTACAATAAAACACCTTGTCTTATCAACGTAATGAATATAAAGAACGATAATGTGAAAAAATCCTCTCACAATGACGTCACTTCCGGAAGGACCGGAAGGATGAGTCAGAAATTTATTTTTCCAAAATGGTCACCCATTTACTAATGGCTGGGATATGCCTTGATAAACTTGAATTTAAAGCAAAACACATTGTCTTGACAACGTAATGAAAACAAAGAATTATAATGTGAAAAAAAATCCCTTCAAAATGACGTCACTTTCGAAAGGATGACTTTGCAATTTTAACAGTACTCGCAATTTAAAGTATTGTTTAGAAAACTGGCTGGTTTATGAAAACAATGGCTTTAATTATTGTATGAATTTTCTTCTCTCTTTATCTCTCTTTCTTAAAACATGTCTCTATATTTCCCTGTCTTCATCTGTCTTGATATTTTTAAAAATATGTCTCTCTATATATTTGTATGTTTTTGTCTATATCTCTATAAAGTTGCGCATGTTTATATGTTTCTGTATTTGTATTACAGGATTCACTCCTAAACTAATGTACAGATTATTATGAAATTTGGAACAGAGATGCTCGTTATAAGGGATCAAAATGTGGGCTATGTTTGGCGCTGTTGCATTTCAGTAAAAGTAAAATGGATTCGCTTCGTGAAAATTCAGATGCGTCGGATATTTATGAAATTTGAAAAATAAGTCTTACATGTAAAAATATGATTTCAGTTGTTTTAGGTATTTTTAAAGTTTTATTAGATGCTTGATATGAGGTTGATCTTCCATTCATAAATTCAAATATTTAAGATTTGAATTAAATTTCATCCATAGTAATTAGTCACCATTTAAGTAAAATTACACCACTTTAAGTTTCTATTATAAGCCTCTTTAGCTGAAGCTTTAAATTTTAGACATTTTCTTGAATTTAAATCACGTAATGGATTTTGATCAACATTGGTATAAAGATTTTTTACGTAAGATTAGTAGCAGAATATATTGCAAAGAATATATTCGCAAAGAAAATATAAGAGAAGAGAACATCTGTTCGGCTCAGTGAATTAATTTTACCCGTCCCATGACTAGTATTTATCTAGTGCGTCTATACATCGCTTGATATATCTTTATCAATATATATATATATATATATATATATATATATATATATATATATATATATATATATATATTTCTATATATGGCTCCTTCTTTATTCGTGAGTTTATGTAGTTCACAATGTTTTTTCCAATGTTATTGTAGTGTAGATTTGTTTATAACGTTTTTTTGAGTGACACATACTAAACTATTTACAACATTTTCCATTGCTACCTGGTTCTTCGTCGTGTCTGATGATGACAATCTACTATGAAACCGCATATGGATGCGTATTTGGCCACAAGCAGGACAGGTGAGCACACCGACAGAGAATGTAGATCTGGTTTGATGATTGTTTTAAAAACTTTTCTTGTTCCGTTTCCTCATACACGTCCAATCAAAACGATAGAAATATAGAGAAAGATATAGAGCTATAAACAGATAAAGTTATTAGACTTATAAAGTAAAGAAAATGTGTTTAAATTTGTCCAAGCCTTAGGCGCTCAATCAAAGGATACGTGTTCGATTGAAACCGTTATTACGCCAACAAAACGTATTTATATCGTTTACTTGGCGTATAATTTTATATATAGTTTACTTTCCATGCATTAAAAAGTGTAAAATGAAATAATGTAACATTCGCCATACGTATATTTTATACTAATATTGAGGTTTACTTATATATTGAGCAGTATTGGAAAATTGTAACTCGTTGAATCTGGGAAAAGACAGTTAGATATAAAAAATGAAGAGACAATAATAAATTAGCCTTTTTTCTCGATACAAACATACACACACATATATATTATTTACTATTTCATGTTCATATACATATATTATCATGTAACATATAAAATATTATATATATATATATATATATATTTGGTATTTACTTCAACAGTGCTCAATACGTTATTAGAGCCTAATAGTAGCATGAAAATATACTCAGGGCAAGTAAGCGACACGGAAACGTTTGTGTCTGAATCCCCGGAGAAATCATTAAGCTAATTTTGTAAATGCATGATTTACGATGGCTTTTATTTTCAAATAGTTTGCTCAAGCTTACAAACCAATTGGATTCCTGATTGCATTATCCACTCCCATATAATTTAGTTTCATCAGCCATTGGGTGTCACACCCTTTGTTTGAGACGTGTTTGGGCACATCCATATGTTAAGAACGCCAAATTAAAAATGTGACATTAATCGCATCTTATTAGATGAACATTAACCACATCAGTCCACTTGATGTCTTTAGATGGGTTAACTAAGATCCGTAACACAAATATATTGTTTTCGAATGTGTTGACACGCTTAAGGTTAATCCCCCTTAACAGCGTACGGATTGTCGCGTGTATAGACTAGTGTCAAGGAAGAGATGATTGTACCCACTCTATGCACTACTTCTCATGTCAAGATTCTAGGTAATCTATAATAATGCGATTCAAGGAAAACTTGTTCTACTTCCACTTTCTATCAATACATCTTCTGATCCGATTGGCATTCATCCCCAAAAATAGCCAATCTCCCTCTGAATTAAATATTGGCAAACAAAACTTAGATCTCGTTCTGACGTTCCATACAACAGCATAACATTTCAATCCGATTATCGAAAGTAAAGTTGTCGACAGAAAACCATGTTTTCTTTCAATAATATTTGAGCTGACTCGTTTTCTGACTGTCTTTCGAATGTGATGTAAGATGCGAAACGAAGAAGTTGAACCATCATACGACGATCTAATTGGCATGAGAAAACATCAGATTGCTGACACTTAATACAATGATATTAAAATAAAATTTGTATTTTGATCGTTCATTAACCACGATACTCACTTTCAAACAGAAAGTTGAGTGTTGTTGCTCTGTTTGTCGTCAGAACATGTTACAAACATGTCTATATTGTTTCTATTAAACTCCCTTTTTTAAGGTGATTCATATGCTTCCATTTTGTGTAGGATTTGAATAGTATTTATTTACTTTTTACTCCAGAGAATTATGTTACTAAGCAGCAACTCTGATTTCGGAAAATTGATGAATAACAAACGATCAGTTGAATAAAAAATGGAGGGAGCAACGACAGAAAACGGCGTCCGTTTGATCCTGTTTGCTTGCCTCCCCACGACGAAAAGGTTAGACAGAATGTCGGTTTTTAGTATTGTAAATTACTCACACTTTAAAAACAAGCCCTTTTGATTGAGCCAAAGTAAGAATTGCTTCGGCCTCGAATGATTTTTTTCGCGATATATGGTTTTATCGCTTCGAATTCAGAATTAAACTTTTAGAAAATACTCAAGGATGTTTTTTAATTTCGTTTAGAATTGAAGAAACATTCAAGATTTTCTGTGTATAAAAATAGTTTTTTTCAAATTCGTAATTGATATTTACCAGGAAAATATCAGATCAAATTTAATTCATATTTCTTGCCATAACAGGTTTATAATAAAACTTCGTGGGCTCAATTTTAGGGAAATTAACAGATTTTTACATTTAAGTCGAAATTATCAAATGTTTAAAAAAAGTACCTCTAGAGATTATATTCAAGTAATGTTTTGGCATTTATTTAATATTATGTTGTTTAATATATGACATCTAATGATTTAGTATGTTTTAGCATTTATTTTGTTGTAATTATAACAAATAATTCTTAATTTTTCATTTCAGACATAAATTTAATAGACTCTTGTAATTAATGCATTTTTCAATGTCAATAGATTATTTGCGTACTTTAAGCTTAATTGCTCGCAAAAATTACAAACAAATAGAGATCTATCACATATCCGAAAAGTATCAGTAGAAATCAATATGACGTTAGTTTATTCTTGTTTCTGGCCGCTAAAGTTATTTTTGTTGGAAGAGAAACAAAATGCAAGTTTTCTGATGCAAATATTCGTGTCAAGACATTAACTAAGAAACATAAGGAAACTCGAGTTCAGTGGTTAACAAAATATATGAAAACTGATGTCAGAAAAGGCTTTTTCACAGACGAGTCCAGGTTCAAACTTTAATGGACTTCAATGATGGGCACAGTGTTGCGTCTCTAGGAAAACCATTTTAGAACAATGTAGAGGTGAGGTTAGGTTATGGGATTGTATGTAAAGGTGTGAGCTTGTGGGTGATTTAAACTCCAGGACAGATTGAGAATGAAGTTTGAAAGTTACTGTGGATTCCTAAAGAAACATATTTTATGTGGTTGGATATTGAACTTTTAGTCAAATATATATTGTTGATATTTTATACAAGACATCACGCGAATACATGTTTTAACGTTTATCAAAACATAGCAACAAGAAAAGGATTCGTAAATGGATGGACATTCAGTTTCCGTGACTTAAATCCAATTAATAAACTGTGGAATACCTTAAAAGAAGTATTTATTCCAATTGTCGATAGTATACAGTTTAACAGTAAGTATGAACTATAGCAAACAGACGAACTGCTGCAAATAACTTACCAGTTGCTATAATAGCAACATTAACATCAGCTCTAGATAACAAACGGTTATGAATTATCTTTGTACTTCTGCTAATTTGTCTTTTGTTTGGTGTTAAATCTCAAATTTGTCATATTCTTGTTGTATAACTCTGTGAAGTTTGTTACTTATCTTCTTTTATTTATTTATTTCATATTCATATATTCTTACAGAATCAACAAAAAAGTAAAATTGATTGTACAAAACTTTGACCATGAACATTACCCTAACCCTAACCATAACCCTAACTCTATGAACTTTGTTATTTATATTCTTTTATATTTATATATTCTTACAGAATCAACAAATAAGTAAAATTGATTGTACAAAACTTTGACCATGAACATTACCCTAACCCTAACCATAACCCTAACTCTATGAAGTGTGTTATTTATATTTTTTTATATTTATATATTCTCACAGAATCAACAAATACGTAATATTGATTGTACAAAACTTTGACCATGAACATGACCCTAACCCTAACCATAACCCTAACTCTATGAAGTGTGTTATTTATATTCTTTTATATTTATATATTTTTACAGAATCAACAAATAAGTAAAATTGATTGTACAAAACTTTGACCATGAACATTACCCTAACCCTAACCATAACACTAACTCTATGAAGTGTGTTATTTATATTCTTTTATATTTATATATTCTTACAGAATCAACAAATAAGTAAAATTGATTGTACAAAACTTTGACCATGAACATTACCCTAAACGGAACCATAACCCTAACTCTATGAAGTTTGTTATTTATATTCTTTTATATTTATATATTCTCACAGAATCAACAAATAAGTAAAATTGATTGTACAAAACTTTGACCATGAACATTACCCTAACCCTAACCATAACCCTAACTCTATGAAGTTTTTATTTATATTGTTTTATATTTATATATTCTTACAGAATCAACAAATAAGTAAAATTGATTGTACAAAACTTTGACCATGAACATTACCCTAACCCTAACCATAACCCTAACTCTATGAAGTGTGTTATTTATATTCTTTTATATTTATATATTCTTACAGAATCAACAAATAAGTAAAATTGATTGTACAAAACTTTGACCATGACCCTTACCGTAACCTTAATGCTAACCCTAACCATAACTTTAACTCTAACGTTAATCCTAACCCTAACGACGGGGTCAAAGTTAGCTCGGATCCTAATGTAACAAAGCACTAGAATTTTAAAATAAGTGTCAAGATACTTAATGTTTTATGATTTGCAGATAATCTCTAAACGCACGTTATATTAATTAAAGTTTGAATTATCCCAATCTACAAACAGAATCCGTCATATCAGTCAATCTATTATTGATATGTACATTAAATGAAAAATTATCTTCAATCTTTTATCAACCCGCTTTCTTCAAATCTAAATAGGCATTAATGCAAATATATTCTCTTGAATTATCAAAAGTTCTAATATCCGCCTTTTGCCTAATTATGATAATCTCCGCACTCAACAACGTACTATTCATTCTATAAAATGTCAGAATTAACTTACGTTTCACATTTTTATTTTACAGAAAACAGTCAACTCATTTTTTTCTTTCTAACCTATTTATTTTTATTCGCTAATAAATTTCGAATGTTTTTTTTTTAGTTGTAGCGTTGCTGGTAATTCATCGGTATCAAGAATAAGTACAATATGCTATATGTAATTCGGGAATGGAGAGAAGTAAGGTTAGTTAAAACGGCCCCAAAATGAATGACAAGTTCAGTAAGTGATTAACGTGTCCGGGGTAAACGTATGACACTTATAGATAAGAAAAAGTGTGGCGTTATTTCAGTTCCGCTGAAGAGTTTTGAGGTCTCTTTCCCAGAGTGATTTCGCTGGGAGTAGACGCGTGAGAAGACCGCTTGAACAAGCTTCGATGCTGGTAGAGGACAATGAACGAGTCCCTATCTTAATCTCTCTGTTTTTCTATCTCTCTCTTTCTTTCTCTCTCCCTCTCTCTCTCTCTCTGTCTCTCTCTCTCTCTCTCTATATATATATATATATATTATATATATATATAATTTATAAAGATATGTTTTGATCAATTGACCCTATATAAACCTGTGGTTCATGCCAAACCTGCAATCAATAGTATGGGAGGAGACAATACTCACCGGTCAAAAGTTCGAACCCCACTACTAAAGTCATATTTGCCTTTGTAGTCGGAACCCGTATTGATATGCCCACCACGCATTGCCTAGAAATTGGAGAATGAATTAACATTTAAATGTCGAATTCAGCGACCATATAGCAAGTCGTCAAGAGATTTCAATTAGCGGGGCCTAGAATATCACATTACGCTATAAATAACGGTCTGTTGTAAACTTACATAATGCGCTTAATCTAGCGAGAGCTTTGAATAATATCTGTGTATATATAATTTAATGCGCCTAGGAAAATACATTACGATATGGGAAATAAATAAATTGTTTGTTAGACGAAGAAGAAATTTAGGTATTCCGTGAAATATGAAAATAAAGACATTGAAACAATAAATGTAAATGATGGTTTATCCGATGATCATTGGAATGCAACTATAAAGTATATATGCTCTGAAGCTTGTAATACGACCTCATTGAGCCTGCATTTTGAAATATTTTTGGATATTATAAAGAGTATATACTTCAACATATATTTTTATAAGAACTCACAAAAATATATATATATATATATATATATATATATATATATCGTCCTCTTGTCGACTGTAATTATTTTCTCAGTGTATCTTTCTCACAGGAATAAAAACCTCAATTTACACTGTGTCTGTGATTGATCAAAGACAGAAACATACGTTTATAAAGAAGATTATACTCTCACGACAGCGTAAAAGATGGCCGTTTTTGCCAGGAAAAATTTAAAAATGAAAAAAGGTTCGATGACCATTATACTAAAACTCCTTGTTGACAATGGAAATGTTATTTATTTTGTATATATCGATTTAAAATTTATCATGGACAAAGTCACATATGTTTATTTACAGGCAAACATGTCAATTTTTTATTTATTTATTGTATGTACACAATTGAAACTTGTAATTTGAGAAATGTGAGGATCTTATTGCCATGAAAAACGGATTTTAATAAAAAACAAAAAAAATGTTGTACGGGAACACTCAGAAAAATTATAATACATGACAAGATAAATTAAATGTATTAAACCCATCACAATGTTCAAGCTTTAAAGTGTTATACCTCTTAAGTGCGTACGGTATCTCTTCTATCTCTTGGGATATATGAATTCGCCAGTCTTTTGAGATATTTCTTTCCACGCTTGTTTGATGAAAGAGATGTCTTTTTTTTTCATCCGGATACAAGTTGTACATGGCTTCAATTTTTCTTTTGTCGCGTCAATTAAAATGATGCTTTTGATTGGTTAGAGCGACCATGACGTAATCAATTAGACTATTCGTCTTATAACAGTTTGTTATGATATATTTTATCAGTGTTTGTTGTTAATTGTATTGCTCTTAATGTTTGGTGATTTTTCGCTAGAACATTCATTGTCCAACATAAATCTGTAGTTTACCATAACTGATTACTTCAAGTAATGACTTTTAGTGTTGTTTTTTACTGTATATACAGAAACGTCTTTTATATCATGGATAACAAACAATAAACTGAGTACGAACGCATCTCTCCACATATCGCCAGGAACGCAACGCACGTCTGTCACTCACTTTCTGCGTCCACACGTAATCAGAGTTAGATACAAAGTGGCCTTCTTATGTAGTGAAAATCCACCTCTCCCAAATAATGGCGCTTTGGATTTAGACAAAAATCAAACTTACCTCAATTTAATAGGATTTTTTCTTAACTAGTCTATGACCTAAACGATGAAAAGTAGTATTATAAGAGATACTACACTTTGCTCTTAGCAATAGCACGGGAATATACCATTTCAACTGTTTTTACATCTGTTCGGCAATTATTTTTATCAACTGGCCACACCCACGCATAGCATGAGTTTCAGATGTCTCTTGTTGTTTCTTAGTCATAGTACTCGACTTCATAAAGAACACGATATATTTAGGTATATATGTGACATTTTATTGATCACGCAACATCCCGCTTGAACACAATGCAATTCTATATTAAACAATTCTTCCTATTTTTGTCTCTGTTTTCATTATTTGAAAGGTCTAATGGGATTACGGTGTTCAACTTTACAAATACAATGTTATACATTATAGTCAATAAATATGAGAACATAAAATAATAATGTCGTTATTTGATAATGTTTTATTCAATAAAAAATTATACTAAACTTACCTATATAATAATGCGCTAAAGCAACTACATGTCCGTCCATACGTACCTCATCACCATCCACCTCTTTTTACAAGATGTGATCGCCCGAACGTCGAAGATGCATTGCAAAATATATGTATCTTTTTAATTTCACGGATAGCGCTGTTGAATCGAACATGAATCTCAAACAAAAATAACCTTACTCGGCTTTGGGACTAGGATCAATATGCAGTATCTGTTCTGTCAAAATATTGTATAATACTATCGTGGGGTGTGTGTTCGCGCCGGGCGTTCAGAAAAGGAAATATGTCAAAAACTCTAACCAGGGTGTTGGCGACCCCCATAACCAATATGTTGTGAAACTGTATAAAACAAAGTACTTAGATAATAGTGTGTTAGTTTTAACAATGATGGTATCTTGTGGTGCAGTAAGCGTTTGTGCAGTTCATCCATATATTGGAAATATGTCACAAAATCTAACAATGTTTTGGAGATAGATAACTATAACCAGATATATAACATATAGACCCACAAAACATGTATATATATATATATATATATATATATATATATATATATATATATATATATATATATATACTAAAACTACATTAACCAGAGTATATAAATAACTATATTTGAGTTTGAACAAAGTAGTGACAAGAAAAATGTTGATATCACTATGTGATCTCGGATTCGGCACAGAGGACTGATCTGGTAAAGAAAATGCATAGGGATATATCGGGACTGGGTAGAGGCTATAAAAGTGATACCCTATTTTTGTAAATTTTACTGAAAAAAAACCTAAATATAAAGGATAAAATGCTGTATTATTTTTAAGAAACTGGACTTAAAAATATCTATCTATATATATATATATATATATATATATATATTATAGCATAGTACATTTTTGGGGTATTACTTTGAATTTAGTTAACAATAAACATCAACCCTACCACAAACCGAACCATACACTGGACTACAAAGTTTTTATTCCAAACACCGACCACTTGTGAAAAAATTGATAGTCCCATCTATATTTAATAGAATAGCAAAATTGTAAAAAAACAATTATTTAATAAAAAATAAACAATACTAGAATGAGGCTCTAGATAAATCTAGGTATAGGGAACAATTAGCTTTAACAAATCATATTCTGAAACGACAGGGTCAATAAAATGGGGAGAATAATGTCTTAAAATTTGATATCATATTAAATGGCAATTGGAAAATCAAATAAAAAGTTAGTGGAAGTAATATTGAAAGTGAATTTACAAATGATCGAAATCAAGTATTGGAAACTTATCAACATAATATATAATATATGTGTATAAATATATAAATATATAGATATGTATAAACATTAAATCAGCATACACTAATTAATTTGTGTTTCTGTACCAGACATACATAATTCATGGGTGGCTGCTTCGAAAAGTTAATGAATCATGTAGGTATCATACAGACACATTAATAAATTAGTGTATGCTGATTTAATGTGTGTATCACTTTTATTTATAAAACATTCTATTGTATTGAGCACTTGTGAAAATAATATTGGTTTAACTTAATTTAATCAGCATATTTGACCTTCATTAATTTTTATATATTTATATATATATATTCTGTGTATGGTCATTTTTTATTTGCTTTCAACACCTGAGGATTCGACGAAAAATTGAAAACGTACGTGATACCATGGTAGATTAATTTATTTTTGATGTTAATACAAAAAGGACGGCTAGAAAGAATAAAAAGGTATAGTTATACAGACGAATTCTGTTATTTTTAATAATCTTTGCATACATACATATATATATATATATATATATATATATATATATATATATATATATGCAACCTTGATTTAACTGCTGCCTGCCATTTCGTCGTCCAGCAACGTTTCATCCAGATTCGTTTTGTGACGTCACCCGGTGTTGAAAGCAGGAGCTGATGGGCATGCACCGAGAATGGGCGTCGTGATTTCAGGTGAGCTCGTGGTAGGGGTCTCTGTAGCGAGCATGTGGAGAAGGTGGTCCACATCGATAGTGGCCTTTCTTGAAAGTGCAAGGACAGCCGCCTCACGGCGTAGGATTGGTGGTGCGATGAAAGCCGTGTAAAGGACGCTGCGGTCGCTGGAAGCGGTCTAAAGTCATTAGTGTCACTGTTGTGAGCAGGTACTTATGGAGGAGGCCACGAAAAGGCTGACTTTATTTCCTCCAGATTGGTAAGTAATAGATATGATTTACTTCACTTTTCATCCATCTTTCTTCATGGTGTTTTATTCTTTGTCCAGGTAGGATTCTATCTAAGTCTAAATATTTTATTTAACTCATCTCCCTTTTAAGGCGGCGGAATTTAAGTTAACAAACATGACTCGTGTTTCGGGGTTTCGAATCCTGTGACCCGTATGAATAATATATCACACTGACGATTCCCGAAATGATGTGTCGTTCCCAATCTAGGCGTGGCCCTGTAGTTAATCGTATTAACACAGCCGTTATCGTAAGTTTAATACATGTTTCTTCAGTAGTTGAACACTCTTGGTGACGGCTGCCTTTAATAGGTTTAAACTCTCGCTGATTCATCAGGTTGTTTATAGTAGGCGTGTGGGCTAAGGCGTCGGAGTTTGAGTTTAAAAAAAACACGACCTATATTCAGGGATTTCGAATTCTGCGACCAGTATGAAAAATCATCGCTAAACTGATGACTCCCGAAAGAATAAAAGGTATAGGTATGTATATAAAGCAAATATTTATAATTACGTATATATATATATATATATATATATATATATATATATATATATATATATATATATATACGGATTAGCGTGTTATGTTTTTTTTACTTTCATTCAGTTCTTTGCATTGTTGTTGTTGATTTTGAGAACCCATCACTTACAGCCAGAGACAGGAGAAGGGTGTCAATATACCCTACTTAAATGACACATCAACTTCATAGTCAGACCCGATAAGAAGTAGCCGCATCATTTACCAGGGCATCATTAAATTCACAACTACAACTCGCATGTATAGTAGATTTCATCAACGATGCACAGTATCTCATGTTAACCTTAACTCGAGTTTCTTTGCAAGTTATTCAAACGCTTCCAATCCAAATGAGCTCACCTTGGCGCACTTGTCTATGGTCACTTAGGACATTTAGGACACTAAGGACACTTAGAACGCTGCCAATACAAATGAGCTCACCTTGGCGCACTTGTCTATGCTCACTTAGGACATTTAGGACACTAAGGACACTTAGAACGCTGCCAATATAAATGAGCTCACCTTGGCGCACTTGTCTATGGTCACTTAGGACATTTAGGACACTAAGGACACTTAGAACGCTGCCAATACAAATGAGCTCACCTTGGCGCACTTGTCTATGGTCACTTAGGACATTTAGGACACTAAGGACACTTAGAACGCTGCCCATACAAATGAGCTTACCTTGGCGCACTTGTCTATGGTCACTTAGGACATTTAGGACACTAAGGACACTTAGAACGCTGCCCATACAAATGAGCTCACCTTGGCGCACTTGTCTATGGTCACTTAGGACATTTAGGACACTAAGGACACTTAGAACGCTGCCCATACAAATGAGATATCCTTGGCGCACTTGTCTTATAGCTCTGCAGGACAGTTGTCTATTTTCCATTCTTCTATATTCCTATTAAAAGAGATTCTGAAATCAACATGATTTTAGCTTTCATAATTATCATTATTTCTTACACACGTGATATCTTAACACCAGTCGAGGGCAGTAATCTTTCGTTGGTAAAAACAAGTGATTTTCGCCGCACCTTGAGTGACAGAAAGTCTCCATAAATGTATACTAGTCTCCGATTATTTTTAACATCATTGCAACATGCGTAATGTTTTCGCAACAGCTATTAACAATGGTTCCTGCAGAATTCGAGTGATAATAAAACTAGCTAAGATTCTTGTACTTTAGTTGTTTGTTTTTTTTGTATATTAACCTCTTATGGGTCATTGTATGCCGAGACATTAGTTTTTAATGTTTATGTATTTTAATATATATTTTTTATTTTCATTTATTTTAATATCATTTTCTTTACTTTATGTATTTCAATATTATTTTTGGTGTTTGGGTTGATTGTTTTGTGGCATATAAACCTTTTTAGGGTTATTGAATACCGAATCTTATCAGTTTAGTAAAAGTTGTATTGCTTCAATTTATTTATATGTTTAAATATTTATTCATCGTGTTTGGTGCGGTTATTTGTTTTATGGCATATCAACCTTTTTCCGATTATTTAATGTTGTATCCAATTATTTGGTAAAAGTGTTATTCTTGAAGTTCGTTGTATGTATTCATGGTGTTTGGTTTGGTTGTTTTGTAGTGGGAAATTGTTGCTTTTGTTTTTAGCTTTGCAGGGCATGATTTATTTTGGCAGAAATAATTGGGAAAGAACAATAACATCAATGTTTGCGCCATTTTTAGTCAGAAAGCCAGTATTTTTAGACGACATTATCGGATAGCACCAAATAGTCTTGTACTTTCCGTACGCTTCCAGTCAATGCCTGGAAGGTTCCATCCATTTTTGTTAATTCCATCCTATCAAACGTTCAACTGTCACATTTCGATGGTGCAAACATTTTAGGAGATTGAGTAGGTTGTTATATGTTTCTTATAGATTTAACCATCAATATCTGCTACCTTGCCCATTTACTATTTGCAAAATGTGAATAACCTTAGGCAGAGAACGCTTTTACAAATATGAACTGTTCAAAATAAGGCAGATCATTTAAAATATGTCATTTGGTGTGATTCCAACTTTATTCAAGTACCTCTTTTTTCTTTGAAGATTTATCCAACCCGTCTGAATACAATAGGTATCACGTTTGTGTTCCTTAATCAGAGTCTGACTAATTCTACACGTTATTGAGAATAATTTTCAGTTTTCTGACTATAAATCATAATTTTGCAAATGCCATAAGTTCCTGTACGTTCCGTTTGCTTCTGATCGAAGTCTCATTTGTATTATCATTCTCTGTTGTTTCAATGCCTTTGTATTCTCCACAACTTTAATTGGTAGAAACCGATGTTGGTGCGACTGCGTTTCTTGGTGTTTATCATTTACTCACTAGAAATGTATACACAAGTCATTATCAGTGATTGCTCACTAACACTAACTAGTAGTGTTACCTGGCGTCTGAGTGACAACACGTCTTCCCGAGTTTTAAGCAATTTTCGTCTTGTTTGATAACTATTACAAATTATTTTGCATTTTAATGCCCATTGATTTTTCGCTGACAAATACCATATGTCTTTTTGTAACTTGTGTGGTAATAAGCCTCCTAAAGTTTATTGTACTATCCGCACTCTTCCACTTGTGAACTTGTGAACTACTGCGGCGGCGTAATCTACGATTTGGCGGTTTTTGTCTTCAGTATTGCCTATTATCACGTCCGGTATCCTTGCTTGGACCTCTATTTCACAAATGGCTTTATGCTTTCATTCGTCTTCTTTATTTCTTTTTGTTTTTTCTTCTTTTTTCATCTGTTTGTTCTTTTTGTTCTTCTATTATTGTTATAAATTATTATCTTTATTATTACTTCGTACTCACTATAAGTTCTCAGCTGATGCACTAAAACTGATAACTTGCTATTAATATCGGATGATTGTTCCTAGTAAGTCTTCTCATATGTTCACTTTTCTTCCGCTTTCCCCGATCTCTATTAGAACTCACTCTCTGTTCTCTCGACAGCCACTTACAATTTAGTCCTGCTTGAAAATGGCAAATGACTTCCTCTGCAATTCTAATGACAATAATTTTCCACGTGATCCTAATACACTTAACGCCTTCCAAGTCCATGTTTTGATGGTGCTATTATTCTTCGGTCTTTCAATTCGCTTAGACCGTCTTCAATGATTTCCCGATGTTACTGCCTCGTCGATTTTAATGTTTGTAGGAGGTGCTGCGTTAGATAACTTTTCTTATATATCAAACTGGACAGTCTCAGTTCGTCTACATTTCAAGCAAATAATGTTACTTTAGCATGTAATAATAAATCATATGCACAAGAAAATGGTAAATGTTCAAAACAAGAATTCATGCGAATACGTGCCTACGCGATAGCTGATCTATGTAAGAAGGTTCGGTTAAGAGTTTGCACGCTTCGGTCTGTCGATTATTGGTCGTGGAAGGTATAGCTTTTGCTTACAAGTTATCTTCTATAGGCTTCTATCGCAAATGCAGTCTAGTCGAATAATGGGGAGAGCAGAATAAATAATGGAAGAAAAGAAGCTAAATTGGCCCACATTTGATACCGCATTAGCAGGCTCATGTGACCTCTCATGAATACATTATTAAGTTGCTTTTAGCCAATTCACAAAACTCTTAAAAGAACAAGCGAGACAACCACTGATCAGTTAATGAGCGTCTTATTAATTTTAATATTTTCTGCTACATTTGACGTTCATATTTTTATAGTCTAAAAGTTACTAGAAAGATTAATGTTTTATGTGCGCATGCGCATTACTGTGCATTAGGATTACGTTAAAATAACTTTTAAATGTGTTTATTCCAGTTCCCTATTTACATTATCATACGCTAAGGCAATTTCATGTTCGTGCGTACGTTCGGACAAGCCCTTCTTTATTTTTAAATGATAGGATCGCCCGATCACCAAAGAATTACTTATTTAAAGCTAAACACTGACAATTATTTTTAAAAGAGTATTTATTTTTAAACGATTTAGATTTTAACAATAAATCAATTCAATAAAACGAGTTACACTTTCGTTTTATTTATTTAAAAGAAAATATTTAGAAGAAAATAATTATTTGAAAATTAATTTTTCGCTAAGACGAAAGAGGATATTTATTGTTTAAAAAAAAAATAAATTGCTATAATTTTTGATAAATAAAGAAAGATAAATATTTTTACACTGGTTAAAAGAAATTTGCCTGAGAATAGCAATTATGTTTATGTGAGAAGAAGGAGACAATTTTTGGTTAATATGATTATAAACGTTACATAAATGTATTATATCAACCGAAATATCATTAACAGTAAAGTATGCAGGTTGATCAAAGAAAACAAGCGTGGAATTTGTACGGGGTCATGTTAGTGCTATTCTAAAACCTTAGACATTCGTCTAATTCAGTTCTTACATTTAGTTTCATTTATATTTTCTCATAGAAACAAATTCATTTCTTCCTTTGCACACCGAGGCAAATATATTGAGAAGAGTTTAAATTACACACATAAGAGTTTGAATTACCTACTAGGACAGTTTGAATTACCTACTAGACACCATCGTCGAGTGTCTTCGGTCTATCAGTACAAGTGTTTGTCAGGACAACCTGACATGAGGATACTTCCCCCTGACGTAAACCCTGACCAACTATTCAAAATTACATAGTTTTCGAAGCCCAAATAAGATGCCATCGACACGGCTGTACACTGGCTCATGCATGAAATTGTGCATCTTCCCGAAGTAATGTAACCTCAAGTCACATCTTTTAGCTTGATAATCCACCAGAAATCACAAAAATATATACTATACCATAGTTAAGTGATTGATAGGAGAGATGAACATTTATGTTCTTAACTTCTTTACTTACTCAGCGTTTGAGAGATAAAAGAAAACTTTAATGGAATAGTCTAATATCTATGTACCCCATATAGAGATAAAGTGTTTGCACGAGGAATGGTCTCCTTTATTTCTCAGACCTTCGACTGAAGTAAAATGAAACCAAATGTTATAAGTTCTTTTCTAGAAGTCAAGGGGGTGTTATTGTCTAGATGGATAACGTGACGGAATTCAAATCTTATCGGTTCTATTATGAAATACAATTGAAAACGGGTATCGACTCACGATTTCCCTCCAGTAAACAGCGGCGTATGTTCAATAAATATTATACAATTAATATTTTGACAATACGTTTCAGAATTAAATTACCCAAAAGCCTATCCAAAGATAAAAATACATGAAGCCCTTAATATTTATATCCTCCATCAAAATCGAAGTATATTTTGAATAGGATGCCTTAGTAAATCATTACATGTATAGTTTATGTCTTCTGGGTTGTTTCTACTCCAGTATTCAGAGTAAAAATAGCATTAATGTCGACGATATACATTTTGGGTTTATGAGAACCTGTTACCCGTATATTCAGATTACATGAACTGTATGAGTGTATGCAATTATATATATATATATATATATATATATATATATATATATATATATATATATATATATATGTATGAAGCAATCAAACAAAAGATATAAGCATCAACTAATATCTTATAATTAGTTAAAACATCCGGATAAAAACTAGAGCTCAATATACTGAATAGAGCATTAATATTATAATATGAAATGAAGTAATAAAATAAAGTGTCAATCAAATTTTATTAGATTTCAAAGTTCAAGCAAAGTATCTTAAAGTCCGAAGTATCTTAAAGTCCTTAAGATACTTTGCTTGAACTTTGAGTTCTAATAAAATTTGATTGACACCTGATTTTATTACTTCATTTTATATAATAATTATAATATATATATATATATATATATATATATATATATATATATATATATATACTTACATAAACACTATTATAGCTTACAATCAACCAACGTTTTAATGCGTATTACCGCATCTTATCAAAGGCAGGACTTATGTCGACTTACTAATAGCTTGAAATTGATCAATTAATATATATATATATATATATATATATATATATATATATATATATATATATATATATAATATACATTTTTTGATTCATGCAAATATTTTGGTTACATATGTGCATAAATTTTCCAGCTACGACCTTAATCGAGGTATATAATGATCAGGTCACTCAGAGAGAATATTCTGAATAGATTTATGAATTTACGAAAGGATAGCACTTCGATTCATGATGAGGCAGGGTAGTTGGGAAAAAATAAAAAAAAACTTGCACAAATTTTCAGATAATAAGTGAAATAAAGAAATCGAGAATTGAGAGATTCCAATTGTTTATGTAAGCAAATCTGGACACATTATGTTCATGTGCTGAATATTCATCACCTCAAAATATCGGAGACGATTGAGTGCTTTTGTCAGTGTTTTTACTATTATTATTATTATTATAATAATTATTATTATTATTAAAATTATTATTATTATTGTTATCATTATTATTGTTATTATAATCATTGTTATTGTTATTATTTTTACTATTATAATTATTATTGTTATTGTTATTATTATTTGTACTCATTGAGAGTTCTCACACATATCATCGTCAGTGATTGCCTACCGAGAACAACCAGTGGTAACAAGCCTCTCCAGATTTCCAGTATTCTTCACCTCTTTTCGATAACGATGCGGTATCGCAACAGCCTCTTATGATTGATTTCTCGCTGGTAAGGACAATTGGTCTTCTCTGGGAGTTAAGTGGCATTCTCCGCACTTGTCTAGTGGAGGTCTGGTTTGTGCTGTCCTTCCTCGGTCTTCTCATCCTTTTCGACTCTCTACAAATAGTTTGTCTGGTGTCAGCCTAGACCGGCACCATTTAAAAAAAAATGTTAACTAATTTTTTTAACTTTTAATTTTTAAAATTTTTTACATTTTTTGGGGGGAGGGGGGAGGTTGGGAGCTTATTGTGTTTCTTGTAATTTCTGTTCCATTGGTTCATATTTGTGTGGTGATAGCTGAGGCCGGCGTAATTTATTGGAGGGGGGAGATTATGAAGTGATGTTTCTTGCAGTTTCTGTTCCTTGGTTCGTGTTGTAGTGTTCTTCGTGTGTTTTTTTATTCTCCCTGTTGTAAATTCATTGTGACTTGTTATGCTTTGTAGCTTATGCGGGTTGGTTTCTGCATTCGATGATGTTCTTTAAGATTGCACCTGTTTTGATCATTGTCGTCTTTTGTATGGTTTCAATAATTCCTTTGATTCCAATTTTTCCCAGTCTTTTCTCCAGGGTTTTTGGGAATGTTCCTAGTGCTCCTACGGTTATTGGTATTATACTAACTTTCTACATGCTTCATATTCCTTTCAGTTCCCTGACTAGTTCTGTGTATTTACTTCGTTTTTTCGTGTCTTTGATCTTCTTTCTGTTATCTGCTGGAACGGCGAAGTCTACAATTTTACAAGATTTTTCCTTCTTGTCGATTATGCTAACATCAGGTCTCTTTTCTTGTATGAGCTTATATGTTTGTATATCCGTATCCTAGTGGAGTTTGTGTTTTTCGTTTTCCAGTACTGTGTCTGGTTTATGTTTGTACCATTTGTCTGCGTATTCAAAATTCGATTGTTTGCACAGTTCCCAGTGTATCACCTTCCTAACACAGTCATGTCTGTTCTTATATTATTTTTGAGCAAGTTTGCTACATTCACTTATTATATGATTCACTGTTTCGTCTCGTTGTCCACACAGTCTGCATTTACTGTTTTCCTGGGTGTTATCTATTTTAGCTTTAATGTAGTTTGTCCTAATCGCATTGTTCTGTGTAGCCATCAGTATAGTTTCTATTTTCTTAGTCATGTCAAGCTATTTTCGTTTGTGTCTTATCTTGTGAGTCTTATGAAACGTCCATGTAGTTTTTTTCCTTACCACTTTTCTTTTCTTGTCTGTTTGTGTCCAGTTTTGATGATTCTAGCGTTGTTCGTTTGGACGGGGTCTCTTGCTGCGGTGATCAGTCTTTATGTATTCTGATTTATGTATTTCTCTAGCTTGTTTTGGTGTCGCCACACAGTCTTCTATACTTACCAGTCCTCTTCCCCCTTCGTTTATTTTCACGTAGAGTCTGTCTGTATTGTATTTTGGATGTAGTGCGTTGTATATAGTCATTAATTTTCTAGTTCTCTGGTCCAGATGCTTGAGTTCTTATTTAGTCCAGCTTATGAATGGTCCAGAATATATCATTAGTGATACTGACCAGGTATTTATTCCTTTGATTAGGTTACTGCTTTATGATTTTGTTTCTAAGAGTTTTCTTGTTCTTCTCATGTATTCTTTTCCAATCTTCTCTTTCATTTCTGTCGATTTAATTGTGTCCGCTTTCAAAACTCCCAAATATTTATAGTTGTCTTGTTCGCCTAGCGCCCTCATCTGCACTTTGTTAGGTAGTTCCATGGCCTCAGTCGTGTTCAGCTTTTCCTTTTGAATCTCTAGCAATGCACACCTTTCTATTCCGAATTCCATTTGAATGTCATGACTGAAGATTCTAGTCGGATTTATCAGCTTTTCCTATTTTTTTTTTTTGCTTTTTGAATATTGCTTCAGATCGTCCATGTACATGACGTGGTTTATTCTTTGTTCTCTGCCTGTGAACTTGTATCCGGCATCACATTTCCTGAGTATGTAGGTGTGTGGCATCGTAGCTATGGTAAACAGTAGTGGTGATAGGGAGTCTCATTGAAAGTTGTTCTCTGTATTTTCATCTCCGTCAAGTGTTACCATCCCGCTGTCAGTTCTAATCTCCATGTGTCCATTGCTTTCTTGATGAGATGAATAATCCTGTCGAGTATCTTGTACATTTTAAGCATTCAATTATCCATGCTTGAGGGAGTTTGTCGTACGCTTTTTTGTAGCCAATCCATGCCATTGATATGTTCTTTTTTTTTTGCTTTTAACTTCTTTTAGGATCTGTTGATCTATGTATAACAGATCAATGCGCCCCTCTTTTCTCTTTCTGACATCCTTTTTGTTCCTCGGGAAGTAGCACACGACTGTTCAGGGAATGATAAATTTGCTCTCTCACTTGTCGGTAAACAGGTTATTGGTCTGTAATTTATTGGAGTCGTTCCCTTCTTGGCGTCTTTTTGTATGAGCGTTGCCCGTCTTTTGGTCCTCCACTCTGGTATGTATTTTTTATGGGTACATCCTCTCCGTTTCTTTGCTAGCCTTTCATGTAAGGTCGTGAATTTTTTGAACCAGTACGCATGTATTACATCGTGACCTGGTGCTTTCCAGTTTGCCATTTTCTTTAGTGTTGTCTTAATAGTTTATTCATTAATTGCTGTTTCCGTTCCTTCTTCAATTTCTAGTAGTTTATCTTTCGTGTCTTTCAGCCATTTAGCATTGTTGTTGTGATTTTCAGTCTTTTCCCATATCTTTCTCCAGAAATGCTTTGTTTCTGTCAGGTCCGGTCGTTCTGTTGTTGTTATTTCTCCGTTTACGTTTTTGTAAAACTGGCTTACATTGTTTTCAAAAGGTCCTGTTCAGTTTGTACTGTTCCAATTTGTATATGTATCGTCTCAATCTTCCTTCTTTTGCTGCTATCTTTTGTTTTAGTTCTTCATGTTTCATATTTACTCTTTCCTTGCGATTCGGATTTCTGCTCTTCCATCGTTTACTGTTCTCCTTCATCCCATTTACGGTTTTAGTTTCCTTTTGAAGTTGTGTGATCTGGGTTTCCAGTGTGATCTCCCATCCAGATTTCGTCCGTCCATACTTTTGGCCAGTCTTTTCCATTTTTAGTTTAATACTTATTGATTTTGCCCCCACATATATCAAGTTGTTTTGATCTGTGATATTGGCTGTTGAGATGTACGTGGGTACTCTGTTTACTTTCTCTGTCTGAACATTTAAATTCTTCCAATCTTCTTTCCTTAGGGATGAGAGTTTTGTTTTGTTCTCGAACAGTAATCGTTTGATGTTCTCCACTTCCCTTTCATCTTCCTCAGATAGTTCTATAGTATTGTCGTCTTCGCATTCTTTAGTTTCTGTGAGTTTTCGTCAAATGGTGTGTCTTGATCTGTCACGCCATTTTTATTTTGTTTAATTTCCGTTAATTCCATCTCTGTGAACCACCCTCTCTTGAGTATCTGTCTTGCTTGATCTGCTATCCTTTGTGCCGTTGTCAGTAGAGATGTCCCATAGATCTTTCATTTGCTTCCGGTATCCTATTTCTGTGTAGTAGCATTCCATTACCAGTCTTTTGTGCTCCATTTCTTTCTATGGCTTTTTGGTCTGGTATTTTCATTCTTGCTTTCTTGTATTTTGTCAGTGTCCTTATCATATTTTGTAATTTGATGGGTTACTTACCTGTTTATTTTGTCCGTGGTCTTGTTCCTGAAATTTAAGGAGTCAACATTTGCAGGATGCGGACCGGGTCCCTCATGTTAGCCATCGAGAGAGCCCCTGCCCACCATGACCCTCAGATATTTTTTTCTGAGTTCCACGGCGTTGATTTGCATTCATAGACATTTATCATGGTTTGATTTTTGCGGCAACATCAGGAACAGACTTAGTTTACCTGTGATCCGGTAACAGGGAGAATGTTGCTCTCATTTTCATGAGGTTCAAAGTGTTCTATCACACATATATAAAGACACATTTACGAAAAAAAATAATAATAAATAAAAAATAAGTAAAAAAAGACGATAAATTCCCCACCTATGTTTGTCAAATAAATTGATACAAAGTTATCAAAAGTTCGGTCGAAATTAAAATATAACGTAAACTCTTTCCTCTAACGTGACTAGCTACTTTTTGGGGAAGAGAGATTTCAAGTACGTTCAACTCAAACAAAAAGCAAAAATATCATCTACTGATCCCCGAAGTGAAATCTCCGAAGCTTCTTATTAGCTAACATTAAAATTCACAATAAATATAACATTTGTCTATCTACCAAAAAGACGTATTCACTCGATACGCTAGAGACTTTAAATGTTTATCGGCTCCTGAAAAAATAACGATGACTTTTGTACTCTAACGTGATTAAGTATATTTTGGAGAGGGATTTCAATTACTTTCAACTCAAACAAAAACAAAAATGTCATCTCCCAACCCCCGAATTAAAAAAATATAACGTTTACTTTTGTTCTCTAACGTGACTAGCTACTTTTGGGGGAGGGGGGTTCAATTAGGTTCAACTCAAACAAAAAGTAAAAATATTATCTCCCGACTCCCGAAATGAAATCTCAGAAGCTTCTTATTAGTTAACATTAAAATTAACAATAAATATAATATTTGTATATCTGTGACATAATCCTTTCTTTTTAATCAATAATTATTTTTTAAACTATACTTTACATACTTTTTCTCTATATATCTTTATATCTCGTAATACGCACCCGGGGTCAACGATTCTCGATTTTCATCAAAAATCGTAACAACACGAAACTTACTGCGAAGGTTAGAAAGGTCGGCCGGGCCTCTTAGTAAATTTAGCGTTCATCTAAATGCAGAATAATTAACATTTTAACAATAGCCTTTTAAACTGGCTTTGAACTTATAATGTCCTTAACATGTTTCAAATTGTTCTTACGTTTCAAATCAATATTAAAAGTTACCTTACATATTTCTGCCTCACTGTTGGTCGTGGAGTTGCTCGCACACTCATCTCCGTTGCTGGCTCGTGATCGTAGTGGTTCGAAGACAAGACTTTTTGAGATAGATTACATTCGTTTATTTCACACTCCAATCGGAGAGATTCCCATTCGTCGGTTCGTTCACTCAAACTCTCTTCTTCTTTCATACTGCTTTGGTGGAATGTGACGGATGCAATCGGCTATATTCTTGTCTCGCCGTTGGGTTCTTACTCTACGTCTTAGCCCATATCTGGCGATGTCACTCCGACTCTGTGCATTGCAGAGCTCAGTTTATGGACGTCTGTCCATCTAGCGCCTCCATGGTGAACTGCCTAGAAAGCTAATTTTTCACCAGGGATCTATAACGTCTGAGCCTTTTGACCCTTCAACGAATGTCATAACAGAATTCAATATCGCTTTTTCTCTAACTTTTTGCTCCGAGCGTTTCATCTCGACCAGCATATATCCAATATGTTATGATTCCCAGAATGAATGATTTTGTTTGTCCCAAATTATGAATGCACCTAAATTGCACTTCATCCTATTTCTTTCACCCAGTTCGTAATTCATACTAGCTACTTAACCCGTTTTCAAAATACAGGGCCCGTCATAATGTAACATATCTACCAAAAAGATGTATTGTTTTTATTATTATTATTATTATTATTATTATTATTATTATTATTATTATTATTATTATTATTATGATTATTGTTATTATTATTATTATTATTATTTGTATCATTATTGTTATTATTAGTATTACTATTATTATTGTTATTATCATTATTATTATAATTGTTATTATTCTCATTATTATTATTATTGTTGTTTTTATTATTATTTTAACTGTTATTATTATTATTGTTAATATTATTATTATTATTGCTGTTTTTATTATTACTATTTTAACTATCATTATTATTATTATCTTTGTTATTATCATTATTATAATTGTCGTTGTTGTTGTTATCATAATTATTATTGTTATTATTATCATTATTTTTACTATTATTATTAATATTTATGGTATTATTATTATTACAATAGTTTTTATAAGTACTATTATTATTATTATTATTATTATCTCTATCATTATTATTTTTGTTATTATCATTGTTATTATTATTATTATTATTAATGTTATTATTATAATTATAATTGTTGTTATTATTATTATTTTGATTGTTTTTGTTATTATTATTTTTATTATCATGATTTCTTACTAATTCACAGTTTTTGGAGGATCAACTATGAGTAAAAATAGTTGATGTTTCCTGATGATTCTCCTAATATTTTCAGTACATTTCCTATCCTTTTAATCACTAATAAAAAGCCTTTTGCATTCTCGCAACGTCCGTTTAAAATTGAGGAGTGTCTAGTAATGGTCCGTGGTTTTATTTGTACCTTCAGTGGCAATAAGTTTCCGCGCGATTCCAATACACTCGATGTATTTCCAGTCGAGCTTTTGATGCTTCTCTCCTTTCGCGCTTTTTCAATTAACTTAGACCCTCGAAAATAATTTATCGATCTAACTGCCTCTGTAATCTTAATTTGTGTAGGCGGTGCTACATTAGATTACTTTTCTTATTTATTCAATTAGACATTCGAAGTTTGTCTAAGTCCATTTTATTTATATTTCTAGTAAACAAATTGTATGCGACCACTCGATGGGAACAAAATCCATGTATTATCCAATCGGTCCTCACTTTCCCGAATAAGGTATTTTCTGATGACAAATCATAAGTTCACCCACTTTCCGAAAAATAGGGAATAATACCTGATAGGATGGCTTTCTGAGAGCGAACAGATACTACACTTTGAAATATTTATTTGCACCAAATATAAATTTTGTTATTGCATACAAATTAGGCACAAGACTATCAAAAGTGTGAGGTGAATGGGTGTCGTTGGTCATCCATGTCTAACATGAAAAGATCGTCTATTCTACTCTTAACTAGAACTATCTCAGTCACCGCAATACCACATTTACTCTAGATACCGTCCTACTTAAGATATATCGAATTGATATGAAAAGATTATTTTCATAAATAAGGTTATATGTGCAGAATGTGATCATAGACAGAAGGCACGATTTATCAGATTCTCTCTTAAGCACACTATAACATACTGATATAGCAACCTTCACTAATTGATTGCGAAAATAGCCGAGAACGGACTCATCGGCACTTCCACGGGGGTAGTGCTTCAGGAATTAACCAACCCGCTCCCCAAAGAAGGAAGACATTCCTGTGAGGATGCAATTCCTAGAACCGAGCTTAACGATGCCTATTTCTTACAAGAAAGGTATCTGGGGTTATCGGGGCCAATTCCAAGATATCAGCGTGAAGCCAACGCGAAATGTGGTGGGTATGAACACCAGACGAAGGAACAGACACTACACTTTTGTCATCGCCCGAATATTGCAGCAGAATTTCCTTTCTCGTATTTTCCCTGTATCTCTCAACAATCTCTATTCCGTCTTTGAAGTGTCCTTGGATCCTGGCGACAAACCCATGTCGCCATGATTCCGGGATACTTCACTCTTCTCGTTGAGTGCCTTGGTCGCCTTCTAGGTTGATTAATCCTGATTCTTTTGAGGTTTTCGACATTTCATTTATTCACGATTGTCGATATGAATTTCTCGACGCCAAAATCCATTTCGATGAGACTCCGGCTCCTTCTTTCGAAAATTCCTCACGATGAATGATTTATAAATCGTCCGTAATTCGTCTTTCGGCTTCAAATTTGTAGATACGTCATCTCATCTCGATGAGAGCTTTCGTCCGTCGGACCATCGATCACATTTAAGTTTTAAATAGTATTTACTACATTTTAAAACGCGCATATGAAATGGACGCATCTTATTTTATATGTCTCCAAGCATCTCTATGGGATGTTCTGTCCCGCAGTGAACATGTTGTACTCAAGTTTGAAATGGGATTATCATCAGTATTTCACATTTCAGGTTGAAAAAAGCATTTTGCTTGGTCTGCCACATTAAAGTTTTAAATAGTAGTTTCATCACCAAGTGTATAATTATTTGTCGTAGTAGTAGTAGTAGTAGTAGTAGTAGTAGTAGTAAGAGTAGTAGTAAGCAGGTAGGTATTTTAACCAGGCTAAAATGAGCTCCAATCTCAGGTTTCCTTCTGGAAAACATACACGCCTAGATACAACTACTGTAAATCAATTTCCTGTCCTTATCTGTGTATCTAAAACTAAACAAGACTTTCTATGGGCATAATTTCTTTCCAAGAATTACCATCTGCGAAAACACATTATCGCGGGACTGCTTGCCAGCTTATAAAATATCGTCATTTTCAAGTCCAATTTTAAGAATTCTTGTCAAGCTGTCCTCTCAAATAATCGAATTCTGGCCAGTTTAAGCCCTAGTTACAAATCTTCAAGGTGTTGTCTCATCGTCTGCACAGCAAACCCATTAACCCTGATACTAGAGTGATATTCATGAGTGGTGACTTATTAGTACAATTAGTACAATTAGTACAATTAAAAGTGTATTTAGTTTGCTTTGTATGATTTTGCGGCATATATATATATATATATATATATATATATATATATATATATATATATATATATATATATAGTATCGTTAGTTATTTCGTAACACTATATGTTGGAAACTATGGATTAATTGATTACGATTAATAGAACACACATTTCTATTATTATAGGGGGGATAAAACATTTGCCAATGATATTCGTGCGTATTTGAACACATTACAGTATGTATTACTTGAAATATCCATCACATGGTTCAGCCTCCATTCTTCTTCCTCCTCTTCTTCTTTTTCTTATTCTTCTTAGTCTTCTTCTTCTCCTCCTCCTCATCTTTGTTTTAGTTTACAAGTCTAACGGCCAAGATTCATGCGTTCTTCTTTTGCCTAATCTATGAAGGGTCCAGAACATATTACTAGGGACACACTGCAATATAATTTTATTTCTAAGAGTTGTCTTGTCTTTCTAAAGTATTATTTTCCAATCTTCTCTTTCATTTCTTTTGATTTGATGTTTTCCAAAACTATCAGATATTTATAGGTATCATTTTCTGGCAATTTTCCAACTCTCCTCTTAGTTGCGTAATTCTACGCATTTTTCTGTTTAAAGATTTCCCCTATTCAGCTCTAGTAGTGCACATTTTTCCATTCTTGATTTATTCAAATGTCTTGGCTGAACATTCTGATCTGCTTTTCCAATTTCATTTTGTTTGTTTTGTTGATTGCTTCAACTTATTATTATTATTAGTATCATTATTATTATTATTATTAATAATAATAATATTAATATTTACTAACTATACTTTCTCACATACGTCTTATCAGTGATTTTTATGCCCTTAGATGTCAACAAATCTCCTCAGATTTTCAGTACTCTCCAGCTCTTTTAATAAACATTGCAAATAACTTTGCCGTCTCACAACATCCGTTCACCATGGATTTCCCGTTATCAACGACCTTATTTGGTCTTCTCATGAATGCAAGTGAAAGTAAGCTTTCCCAAAGATTCAGTACTCTTTCACCATCTCGATGAAGGTGTAATTGATGCTCGTCCTCTCCGGTATTAACACCCTCCTTAGCCCATTACGACCATTTTATCAGATATCAATTATTTTCCTTATTATTGACTATTATCACGTCGGATTTCATTTATTGGATATAATTGTTTTGTTATTTTATTTATCTAATACTGTTTATGAATGTTCAGCACGCAGACTTGTTCATAATTCCAAGAGGATTGCCTTTCTTACGCAATCCTGCCCGTGTGTGTACTTCTTTTTGAGCTAGTTTGTTGCATTCGACTATTTTGTGATTTACCATTTATCCCTTACTCCACAGCGGTTGTATTTACAGTTTTCCTGGTTATTGCCCACCTTGGCTTTTATAATGTTCGTTCTAACTGCGTTGTTTTGTGCGGCTGTCATTAGTGAAAATCGTCAATGTAAAATGTGATTCCCTTTTTGTGTCCTGTTTCCCTGCTTTCAACAGTGCTCACCATAGCGGTGCTAATGACAGCGTTAATCAGCCTCTCTTTATTTGGTCATTTAATTGCGCTATTCACCCACTATTCAATACTTAGCAGTCCGAACTCTCCTTCGTTTTTTGTTACATAGAGTTGATCAGTATATTCGTTCCGGTACAGTACGTTGTGCATTGTCATTCGTTTATTATTATTATGTTCATTAGTATCATCATTATTATTAAAAGTAGTAGTAGTAGTAGTAGTAGTACTCGAGTAGTAGTTTTAGCAGCACTAGTAGCTGTAGTACTAGTATTATTATCATCCAAAAGGGCGCTTTTAATGGATACGCGATTTATTTGAATAAATAATACAATCTACAAAATATAAGTATCACATTTTTTCAGAATTCGTTGTTTGCGTTCTCTAGTAGAAAAATTAATGGATGTCTCTTGGAGTAAGATTTGGCTTCGTCACCAGAATTTATCATCTAGAAAATTATTAATGCGAGTGTAAGCAACGATATAAATTCTGTAACTTCGTAGCGAGCATAATAGCGCAACGGTACCATATCTCGAATGTTGACCAAATTGTCGGGTTTCGTATCTTAGCTTGAAATACTCGCCACGTTTAAATATATTAAAAAAAATTGCTACGACAAAAAACTGTCAAGAGATAATTACAAAAGCCAGTTCATTAGTTTAGGAATGAATCATGTACATACACACACACACATATATATATATATATATATATATATATATATATATATGTATATATATACATGTTTCGAATCGCGCGACATGTAGTGAATAGTTATATCCCTATGCTGATGAGTCCCGATTATAAAGAACGAAACGTATACGTACATAGATAATAAACAAACGAAATATCTACTATTTACAGCTAGTAAAAATCCCTCTAGATGGGCACTGCAAGTATAGCATTTACACCGCATGGCGTCGCTAGCAATATATGCATCGTTCCGTTCATGAAGTTGAGCGCTTTCTTGACGTCAAGCCGCCAAAATAAGTGTTACAATTCTCACTGGTTATTTAGCTATTCCGGGATGACCGAGTGGTTCTAGATGTCGGGATTTGAGTTGTAAAATGCTTGTAACCCAGGGTTTCTAATCACGCAACCAGTAGTGAATAGTCACATCTCTATGCTGATGAATCCCGATTATAAAGGACGAAAGGTATAGGTACATCGATAATAAACAAAACAAATATTGACTACATATAAAAGTTTATTTTATTTCGGTGAAAGACCCCCTTTTACATCAAGACCTGATTGAATGTGACTCATAGAACGCTTAAATTGTTTCTAATTTTCTACCATTCTGTAGCTAAAACCATCTCTCTCAATGTTGAGGGAGGGGCATACTGGCTTCTCACATGTTTATCTAAAATTTACCACAAATGTTTAACAATATTTAAATTTATTGTGGCCTAATTAGATGTTTTACTTGAACGTGTTTCTTGCTATCTAATTACAATTATTGCTGTTGTAATAAAATAATTATCATCATGAAAATTGGATTTCCGTCTGGAAACAGTTCCATGACTATAGGATGAACTTGGTCACCAACATTTTCAAATAATCTTTGATATTGATTGTTTCATGCAGGAAACTATAAGACCAGCACATTTCAAAGATATAGCCCTGAAATAATTACCGATCTACCTTCATGCTTTTCAGTTGAAATAAAGCAGTATTGGTTGAATGTTTCTATCGGCTGTCTCCAAACATACACACGGCCAGAGGTTGGGAATATCGTAAAGGATTATTCATCGGTAAATATGACATTCTCCCACTGCCCTAGGGGCTCAATTTAAGACGTTCCTACACCACTCTAAACGTTTTTCAACATTTTGTGTTTTCTGATAGCAGCCCTACCATCACATCTAGACTTGTGAAGAAAAGGGATTATCCAGATAAACTTAAACTCTGATGTAATTATGTGTCGTTGTCTTGTGATCTTTATTCTCAATCGATACAAGGGCTCTACGATCTCTTTCAAACAGCTTCGGCTTCCTTCCAGAATTTTGTTTAGAGGCGGATGTTTTCCCTTCTTTTTCATAGGCGGTCATCACATTCGAGACATTCTCTTCTGATACAGCCAATATCTCAGCCACTTCTGTTAGAGTAGCACCTGCTATACGGGCACCAACAATCAGCTCTCTTTGGAAATCTGAAAGATATGTCATTAAAACTTTTCTCACTAATCTGCAAAAAATAAATAAATTTCACCAATTAATGCATGGAAAAAATAACTATAAATAAAAGAAATGAAACCAACATTTTCTTAATTTCTTAAAACTTTAATACAATTTTTAAATTGATGCAAAGTTTGCAAGGGGTTATCATTATTTTGTCTAACCCCTTCATATATATATATATATATATATATATATATATATATATATATATATATATTGAAAACAAGATTACGAGATGCGAGATTTATTTCACAAAAAATGAAACATTTATGTTTTAATATATAAATCATATATTTCGACATAAACATGTCATTTTCAGTGTATACTGACATTTTTTTCTTATTTTCCTATTCAGTTTTGAAATCTCCAGAACAGATAAGTGGCCGAAAAATTACGAGATATCTAGATGTTAATGGCATATATGTGCCTAATATCTCGCATTTCATTACCTTGTTTTACTTTTGATTTAATAATTTAACTTGAAGATTCTTATAAGTAGCTCAGCTTATTTATTAACAGAGCACGGAAAAGATTAGAGCTGCACCATGTCGGACTATTTTTAAACTCACTTAATTAACATCTTGAGATTTCCTGTTTTTTCAGCGCGTCGCTATTCGGGAGATCCTGACGATAAATGAGAAAAAAAGACGAGAATATATGAATGCACTAAAGATGACATGTTTATGTCGAAATATTTGATTAATATATAAAACAAAAAATGTTTAATTTATTTAGAAAACAATCTCTCATCTTGTGATTCGGTTTTCATTCTGATTTCATAATTTTAACTTGAAGATGTTTATAAGCAACACACGTGATTTATATATATATATATATATATATATATATATATATATATATATTATATATATAAAAGACACGATGCTAATTTAGGGTGCACACGACAAAAATTGTGACGTATACAAAATGTAATGTACTCACGTTACTCACCGTGTTGCCTAGTATATATATTTTTAATAACACTAAAATACATGGTAAAAATTTCCTTACGTCAGGGATTGAATCTCCTAAAAAATATTCCATTTTACTTTTTCTAACCAGACGTAATATAGAAATATCTGAACAAATAATCAATCTTTTACGTATATATCTATATATTTCACTCGTCCTATCTAACTGTATGTTAATTTAAACAGTAATGTTTTAATGTTTCTGTAAAGACGTAGAACATATATTTGTTATGATATAAATTCATTTAAAAAGGCTGGAGGCAATGCAAAGTGCCGGATTGATGAGAAGCTGGAAAGAACAAAATTATAAATCGAAGAGAATGACTCACTATTTATTTTTCATCACAATCTTACTGATTCTCATCACCCCGGAACTCTAAGCCTTCTTAATACATTTATTACAATTCTCAGCAATGCTTCAGAAAACTACCATTCTCTATCATATTGTATGATATACAAAATGTCACTAATATATATAAATAGGTTTCACCGGTGTATAAAATTGCACAGTCCGGCTGAAAAATGAAAATAATTCAATATTCCTTCAATTTATACATGTATTTTATCACGCAAAATCTGAAAGGAAACTTAGTTTACTTCTGTTTTTTTTGTATATAAAGTTCATATTATATCGTGTTTATCACATCAGTGTTTGGTTTCTTTTACTCTCTTGTTTAAGACATGTTTAAATTACAAATATGTCTTTACTTGATAGCCATTTCCTTAAACTCTCTCAAGAAGGAACTGAAAGTGTAAGAGTACTTAAAGAGTACGGTATATTCATCTGCCAGTTCCAGCCTTAAACCCTTAAGTAAATCAGGCAGCTAGAAAGCATAACAATATATATATATATATATATATATATATATATATATATATATATATATATATATATATATATATATATATATTATGAGTTTTTATTTATGCAAATGTTTTGTTACATATGTCCAAACATGTTTCGGCTATAGCTTTATTTTAGCTTTGCTTAGTCTGACCAATCTGTTAGAATGATATATATATATATATATATATATATATATATATATATATATATATATATATATATATATATATATATATATATATATAATGTAAATAATTACAATACTGCTTTAGAAAATACCGGTATCTACTATAAGAATTTTAAAATATTGTGATAAAACCTTTATTGTTTCATATATAATTACAAAATTTCCAAGGGTTCTATTTCACTAAAATCAAGGTAAATGTCACTATCGTTATCATTGATTTTAGTCAAAGTGATTAACGCCATCGATGTGCCCGAAAGCCCGGAGTTCTCCTGATAGACATCGTTCATTTTATATTATTCAATTATTAATATTCAAGTATTACCGAAAAAGAATAAATAATAATAATAATAATAATAATAATAATAATAATAATAATAATAATAATAATAATAATAATAATAATAATAATAACTCTTGTAATATTTAAGGTGATTAAGTATGTCAGATGAGACAAAAGATTGGCGTCGAGAAGAAACTGATCCACTGAGAAAGAACGGAAATGGAGAGAGAGAGGGGGGGGAGAAACGGGGTTAGGAGACAAATCGTGATTACCGGATTCATAGTAAAAAATAATCTTTACAGGAATAAGTGAACTTTGTGGAGTGAGAGGGGCAGAAAAACTACTTGACTGATTCCGCAAAGGTCGTAAATGACAAAATGTCAACTGGATCTTGCGGTAATTGTTGGTATTTTAAATTATTAATACTTGGAGCTGCGACCTAATAATTCAGGACGTAGTCCAAAAATAGAGTCTGGTCAGTCAAATGATATCAATGTGAGATAAATGTCTGCCTGTTGATGGAACGGTTATAATAATAATAATAATAATAATAATAATAATAATAATAATAATAATAATAATAATAATAATAATAATAATAATTATTATTATTATTATTATTATAATTATTATAATAATAATAATAATAAGAAGAAGAAGAAGAACAACAACAACAACAACAACAACAATAACAATAATAATGATATATATATATATATATATATACATGTGTGCATATGCGATCGGATTTTTTTTTACCTGCGGGGGCTCGGAAATACCCGACTAGTAGACGGGCGCAAAGTTTCATATCTCGGAGTGATGGACTCGTAGACCCTCCCAGGTCATCCATCTAAGAGAAGAAAAACTCTGACAATAAAACCTTGCTACCAACCATATGTCTTGTCAGCAAACTGTTGGGGAGAGAGGCCTCCTTACTCTTGGTCGACAACTTTCCTAGTCACGACCAATGGGCTGGCTGTGTGAGCTTATTTGGCACCTCACAAGCACCCATTTTGCCTCCCCACTCTAACTCAAAACAAACATGAAATTACAAAATAAAACAAAAAAAACTAAACCAGACACCCAACGAAAACATCTTCGCCTCTACCCTTGAGGCTCGCATTCACAAATATCCGGAAACTTAGAACCAACATTAAACGACGTAGAAACTTTTCTCTTGACAAACTCCCCGGATATCTTAGCTCTAAGACGAACTTTCAATCCTCAATCCCCTCTCATCACTTTGACAGGACTGATTACCTTCCACTCTACCGTAAAGACTCTTACGAACATATGCATGGGCTAGGAGTTTATGTTCGGAACACCCTCCCCTTGACTAGAGAACATAGGTTAGAATCAGATGACCAAGCCTACATGTGCTTTAAATTGACCTTACATCACAGAGATAGTTACTTATATTTCTTATATCGTTCTCCTTCGACCCATGACTGTTCACTACTTGACTCTGTCTCAGAAAGCATATATAGAGCACTCTCACTTTACTCAAATGTCCAAATTCATGTATTTGGGGACTTTAATGCACACCACCGTGATTGGTTGGGATTATCCAGCTTTACCGATGCAGCTTGAAACTCTACCTTTAATTTCTCCTCAGCTCACGACCTCTCACAGGTTGTCACTTTTCCAACGCGCCTTCCAGATCGTGCGGACCAGCAAGTCTCACTTCTCAACCTGTTTTTGACCTCGCTACCTGAGGCTTGTGTGGCGAATGTCCATAGCCCGCTCGGAAACTCTGATCACGTTGTGGTAATGATACTTAACACCTTAAAAACTCATCCAAAAGCTGAACAACAGTTGCTTAAAACGACGGGAAACTATGAACAGATTGATTTTGAATTCATGCGGGATCATATCAGTGACGCTTAATGGGATGTAACCTTCTCACTCCCTGCTGATCAGTGGGCAAATTAGTTAACTGAATGGGTCAAAGCAGGCATTGATGCTTATGTATCCACGAGAAAATTCTCCTGCAAACACCACTATTCCCAACCGTTCACCTCAAAATGTGCAGCTGCTATTGCTGAGAGGCAAAAGGCATTCCGTAAATTCGGCCGCCATCAATCAACTGCGAACATATACAAATTTATAGAGGCAAGAATTGATTGCAAAGTAGTGATAGATGAAGCAAAGAGGAGGTATACAGAGATAACCAAAAACGCATACAGTCACAGAAACTAGGTACTCGTGATTTCTGGAAAATTTATGATAGTGTGATGAACAATTGACAATCAACAATTCCCCGCTATCTAATCACAATGATGTTGTATGCACGGCAACTGATAAGGCTGAACTTCTACCTCAGCCTTTCTAATTAAATTAAACCACCCCCTCCCTAAATTCCCATTGCGGACTGAAGCCACACTTGAGAACCTGGTCATCACCCCGTCTCAAGTGAGAGACATCATAAAACCCCTGACACCTCCAAATCCTGTGGGCCAGATCTTATACCAGTAATAGTAATAAAGCAATGATCTGCTGAGCTGGTCCCTGTCCTCTCCAACAAATGCCTTACCGAATCTTGTTTCCCTGATAGTTGGAAAATTGCCTCTGTGGTACCAGTCTTCAAGAATTCTGGAGATAGAACTGATCTTCTAACCTACCGCCGAATCAGTCTACTCCCGATCTTTGCTAAAATATTTGAATCAGTAATCAATCTAGCGATAGTCAGACATCTAGTTAATGCTGAACTTCTTTCTGATCATCAATACGGATTCAGAAAAGCACGATCTACTGCAGATATCCTAACGGTCATCTCTGAACGCATATACCATACACTGGACAAGTCAGGTGAAGCTAAGGCCGTTGCGCTTGATATATCCAAGGCCTTTGACAAGGTCTGGCATGAAGGGCTTCTCATAAAGCTGCACTCATATGGTATTACTGGACAAATATTTAATATAATTAAATCCTTCCTAACAAAATGAAAGATCTAGGTTGTACTCGATGGCCGTTCTTCTAAGCAATATGGCATAAATGCTGGTGTACCCCAGGGATCTATTCTTGGACCTCTACTGTTCCTAATTTTCATAAATGACCTCCCTGATGCCATTACGACTGAGATAGGAATATTTTCTGACGACACCACTCTCTACTCTCTCGTCATGTGGGCAAAACCGACGTGCACATATCTGAAGCAATGGCCAAATCCTTAGAAAATGACCTCCAGTCTGTAGTGGAATGGTGTAAAAAATTGATAGTAACTTTAAATACCGCAAAGACAAAGCTACTTTCCTTCAATAACTACAAGAAATCTCTTCAACCATCGAGTGTCATGGCAAATAACACCCTACCTGAGAGTTCATCATTCAAACACACTGGCCTAACTTTCACATATAGCATGAATTGGAATAAATACATCGAAAACATTGCCAGGGCTGCTGCAAAGAAGGTTGGCTCTCTATACCGTGCCAGTAAACTTCTCACACCTTACATTATCCTATATCTCTACAAAGCCACCATCCGCCAATGCATGGAGTATTTTTGCCACATCTGGGCTGGTGCATCATCCGCTAGTCTCTCCCTCTTAAACAAGGTCCAAAAAAGAGTTGCTAACTTGATAGGTCATTCACTATCCACCAAGCTCCAGCCTCTGTCCTATCGCCGCAATTTTGCTTCATTGTGCCTGTGTAACAAGTGCTTCAATAGATTGTGAAATCCCATCCATACACTGCTTATGTTCTTAGATGCCGTAGAGCTTTCTACTTTAAAAAGCTTCTTTCCTCGTGCTGCTGGACTCTGGAACTCCCTCCCTGCTTCCTGCTTTCCTGACGCTACTGATATACAGAAATTTAAAACCAACGTAAACAGACATCTTGCTGCGCGGCTCCTAATTTAGGTTGAATCCCCCTTTTCTTTCTGAGTAGCCCTTTGCGCATACAGTGGCGGCCTGCTTTGTTTGGAGTGAACTATGATAAAAAAAAGATAATAATCCCACCCAAATCCCAGAGGAGACCAATGACCGTTTCCAGCGAGAAACTAATGGTAGACGAATGTTGCGATTCCGCAAGTACATTTTCGGTGATTATCGAAAATAGGTGGAAAGTACTGGAAATCTGTGGAGTCTTCTGATCAGTCCGAGTCCAGAGAATACCACCGGCTGTCGGTGAACAATAACGTATGATGACTTGTGTGCTAATTTGTAGTGAGCACAAATAATAATCATAATAATAATAATTAAAATAACAACAACAATAATAATAATAATAATAATAATAATAATAATAATAATAATAATAATAACAATAACAATAATAGTAATAATAATAGTAATAATAATGATGATGATGATGATGAGTCGGAGTTATACTGCGTTTCAAGGCCAGGATTGGGTCGTCAGCTTGGAATAGCAACTCTCCTAGAGATGGTATTTCAATAAAATACTAGGGAAGGAAAACCTTAAACACACCATTCTACATAAGAGTAATACAATAAAAAAGAAGTAAAGAAAAAGCCTTGGTAGAAGAAAACGTGTAAATGGTCAAATGAAACAACTTCGAAAGGATTTAAGTAAAGTGCAATCTGTCGAAAATGACAAACTAAAAAGCGAGAGCGCTTGTGAAAGACTAATCCGTAAGTTTTACATACACCGAAAAGGTTTCAAGTGTGTAATTCAATAACTGTAAAAGCGTGTGGTAGCAAAGACTGCCAAAGTTAAACTTTACAGCGACATAATTGAGCAGTATCGACAAAACAAACTGTTTGAGAACAACCAGAACTCCTTTTGAACAACTAGAAATAATTGAAAGAGGTAATGACGTTATACATGATGCTGACACATCTAGTGCATTCTGGAAACTCATTTGGGAAAAGGGAGTAAATTATCATGATGTGGAATGGCTCTAATATATTGTAAGGGGGTGTCCTCTAGAGTAGAACGACAAACGAATATAACAGTCAACGTTGAGATGCTGAAGGAGAGGGTAAAAAGCTTTCAAATTGGAAAGCACCTGGACCTGACGGAATCCAGGGATACTGGTTTCAAAACTTTCCGGCTCTTCACCCACGTCTTGCAGAAATGATAAATGGCTGTTTGACGACAAGTAGCTGCTTGAATTGCTGACAAATGGCACCACAGTCTTGATAATAAAATATAAAACAAAAAGGGTTGAGGTGGAATGAGACTAATCACTTGCTTCTCAGTTATATAGAAACTTTTAATTGGCATATTGTCTCAAAGTATTCATTGTCAGTTGGACCAAAACAATTAGCTGCCTGAGGAACAGTAAGGCTTCCGAAAAAGATAATATGGCACTAAAGAGCAATTTCTGATCCATAAAGTTACCCTGGGAAACTTCAAACAAAGAACTACTAACCTTAGCATGCGGTGGGTGGATTATAAGAAAGCATTTGACATGGTTCCTCATAGGTGGATACACATTTTCGGAATAACCTCCAACATTCAACCAGCTTCAAAGAATAGCATCAAGACTTGGGAAACTAATTTACCTTCAGGAGGTGTTGCATTATGGAAATAGAAAATACGGGGAAAGGGTTTTCAGTGAGCAATCACTGGTTAGTACTTGTGTGATAATTCCTAGTGAGTACATAATAATAATAATAATAATAATAATAATAATAATAATAATAATAATAATAATAATTATCATTATTATTACTATTGTTATATTATTATTATTATTATTATTATGAGACGTAATTCGAATTTTGATTAGTATTATGTTTTACGGCATATCAACTCTACATGTCATTGTCTACCATACACTGTATTTATTAAATAGCCTTTTCTTTAGTTCTAGAAAGTTATTGTATACTTTTTACTCATATAAAAGCTGGATTGATATTTTTTTCTTTTCTGTTAGTTTAGTGTTCAGGATGAAAACACATTTTCTAACACCAAGGTGAGTGTTAGTGCGTAGATGTTGTTCTTCATATATGAAATTAGAGTTTGATTATAAAATAAGGATGAAAACTACGAAGTCCTGGTTCGTTGGGTCATATGAAAAAAAACTGTTGATTCCAGAAAGTTTTACTCTGAGTAAACTAATCATTGGAATAACAACCACAATCTAAGATATATCAGTGTAGTAATTATGAGATTTATTGAAATATTTTAAAGTTCTTTTATACATAGGAGACGCATGCGAACACTAATGCTTCGGTTTAGAAGCCCAACTGAATAATGATAATTGACTTTTTTTCTATTTACTTTAAACATTAATTTCACGTGATACGTGAGAATATATATTTTTATAAACAGTCAGTTTAGTTGAAAATGAATCATGTAGATAACATACAGATGGGCACGTGGGATTCTATTACCTATGAGTATCTGGATTAGTAACTGCTAAATAAACCTTATGTGAATGCGGGACGTAAACAGCCAACCGTTGATGTGTTATTATATATTTAAATTGTTTTGCGTCACTTTTATATCTGTATATCTATGTCTCTCTCCCAGTCATATTACCTTTTGAACACACCCTCCGACTGCTTCACTCTCTAATTCATTCACAAATTTTTGAAGCTGCTTAAATATAATGGGAAAAGAAAAGAGAAAGCAAGAAATAAAAATAAAAAGTAATCTCAAGCCGTTTGACCGAGTTTTACTGTTGTTTTCGAACATTTACCACTAAGAATAAATAGTGGCACAAAGCGAACGGGTATCAGAGTATTTTTACCCTAACCAATTCGAGGATTGAATGATGAACCTTATGTTCTCCTGTGATAATATCCCCTCCCCCGAGCGAAGATCCTGGAGAATGTGAGGAAATGATTCATCAGAAAAGCAAAAGTTATCGAAAGTGAGATGAGTAAAAAGACGATGGGAGCCGCGGAAATCTTTTGAACTGTCAAGACAGGATCGCACCTTACAGTTGGTGGTCACTTTCCGGGTGAACAGCTGAGAGTTACGTTGTTTTAGGTTATTAATCTATTCTAATATACAGCTACGATATGGCAAGAATGTGACAAGCAGTGAGACGATTCAACTTAAGTCACATAATCCACTACGAAACAAATATTAGAATTAAGGAATGTTTAAATACAGCAGAATGTTTGTCTTTATCGCCGGCAGCTTAATTCAAATATAATCCACATTTCCGGTTCTTCCTCGCCGTAAACATCAACCGGAAGTCGCCAGCATTGTAAATCTTTCAATCTTTTTTTTAGTTATTTTCAACAATAGAAATGACTATGTTTACCTACTAAGAAATGTATGCTAAGATTTTCAACATTTAATAATTGCAATTATTTTCAAAGGCGGACATTTCTCTTGGCGGTACTTTGAAAAGAAACCGAATGTCACAATTTCGATTGACTTTTACGAAAATTGTTGTTTCATTAAATTGCAAATACTATATATATAAATAAATGAATATTTAAGCCTTTTGTTGTAAGCCCTTTGTTTGTTTATAATGTCTAAACTTTTAAGCATATAATATTGCATTTCCGTATGGTTTACTGTGTATGCAATGTAACGACATTATATTTAAATTGGATATTTCTAGAAAGGATCGAATGATATGATTGTCTGAGGCCTAGATTTTGTTTAACTCATTTATGCAAGACGCTCGATTACAGGGTTGTTTAAAACTGCAGTGTGTGTGTTACCATAATAGATGCTCCATGTTATCAGTTCCGACAAGATTCAGTCACTTTAAGTAAAATAGAGAGTATGTCAGAAACACTGTCCGAAAGTAATGACGCAGAGACAATTACGAAATAAAAGGTGATTAAGGGAACTTTAACTTCTGACGCTATTTTCTACCTGTATAAAAGTCGACTACGTTCTAAGATGGGTTACAGTTGCCATATCTTAGCAAGTGCGTATCAAAGCACCCTCTCGTGCCTTGAAAGAATACTGACTTCGAAACCTCGTGGGAATATCCTTTTCTCTTTCCTTCAATCTTTTTCTACTAGAATAGATTTTGCTAATATTTATCTACACTATATATTTATTTTATGGTTTCTGCTTAACTGCACTCTAACTTCTGGTTTAGCACCTGTAAAATATTCATAACAAACCTCGTCTGCCTACAACTAATATGAATAATTATTCTTTCTTCCTCTGTGTACCTAAAACCAAACATAACTTCCACGAGCAAAATGTATTTCCAAGAATCTGTGAGAGGGTACACAGTACCACGAGGTTGCTTCCCAGCTGATTACAACATGGCTGTTTTCAAGTCCAATTTTAACTAATTCTTGTTGAGCCATCATTTTAAATGATATAATTCTGACCAGTCCCAACCATCATTATAAGTCTCACGGTATTAGCTCTGTCTATCTGACAAATTCATTAACCCTTATCCTCAAGTCGCCTTTGTGACTTTTTAAGCGGTAACTTGTTAGTACCTGATCAAATTTTACCTAACGAATGTATTGTTTCTTTAACCCAACTGTGATATAACTGCGATTGGTTCAGTACTTTTTATATTTCTCCGTTCAATCTCGCATGGTTTATTCTTCGTTGTTATAGCGAAATCCTTCGGAAAATTACGCTAAAATGGGGATGAATAAAAATAGATTAGGTAATTTCGAAACCGAACAATGCCAACTGACAAAAGGGGAAGAGGGAGATTAATAGAGCTGAGTGAGAGAGGGGGGGGGGAGATAGAGGGGGAAGGAGAGAAAGAGAGAGAGGGAGTGAGAGAGAGAAAGAGAAAGGGATAGATAGAGAGATAGAAAGAGAGATACAGAGAGAAAGAGATAGAGAAAGATATATATATATATATATATATATACAGAGAGAGAGAGAGAGAGAGAGAGAGTGAGAGACAGAGAGAGAGAAACACTTTGTCTATGCATCTTGATTGTCTGTAAATTGTTTATCAACAGATTGCAGGTGTTGCTGCTTTAGTTTTGGGATATAAATAAAAAGCATCTAATCAGATAAATGTTCGGAGATCAAAGTGGATCTATGGTAGCTGTCATTTTAAAAAAAAACATGAGCGTTATAGAAACAACGTGTGATACGTATGAAGAAGGAGAAACTGATATGCTCGCAGCAAAAATGATTGTTTTTTCACATAGCTGAAATGCGTCATGTGACAATTCATGCAGAATAATGTAGATCAAAAATAATTCTAACAAGAAAAGCGGGTTCTCGTACTCAACTCACTCTTCAACAAACTGCTGGAAGGGAAGTACCCATATTTATTCTGACATTATAAAGTTCAAATGCGAAAGAAAACAATTTAATAATATGCGGACCCCCTTGTGATCACTACTACTTGAATAATGTAACCAAAAAAGTACTTTTTTTCTGGGAATATAACTTCCTGCTAAATCTTGTGAAATACTTATGAACAAATATTGAGGAAACGCGATTAGCGCATTAAAAAAAACAGTGACAATAAACATATTTTACGATTAACGTTAGGAACAAAACTTTTATTCGCTTTCTTAGTCATGTAGTAATTATTCTTATACTACATTTCAACTTTTATGCTATAAATCTTTGAAAAAGAAACTATTCTAGAAATAGGCAACTTTTATTTTTGTTCCAATAAATTTTCAAATATATCTAGATTTTTTAAGTATTAAAGAAAAACATATTTGCAAATTATAACATTTGACATACACTCCGTAAATAATACATGTATTATTGTTTGTGCATTTGTTTATTCATCTCCATATAAACAAATCTGTGTGATAACGTTTCATGTGTCTGTGTGTATATTGGGTCAAAATAACATTACAAAATCAATAACTGACTTTGTGTCTAACACTGTCCTGTGGGAATCCAACTAAAATGTAACATTAGGAGCACACAGCCTACAATTACGTACTGATTATTACTTTAAGATTAGACTCGAAAACGTTTTATGATAACATAAGAAATCACATGTGAAGTCAAATCGATGTTATAACAATGGGGTAAAAAGTATTCTATAATGAAGACCAAATTAGCACGAATCACACTAATCAATAATTCGATAGGCTGAAATATTACGAACGGAGATTAGACATTTTTTATAGTAAATTACGATGTAGAGACATTCATGTAGATATTTCAATTAATATAAAATTTGGTGTCTGTATATTTTTATTTATTTCTCTATATAGGATTCACTCCTAAAATGATTAGCCAAGCATTATGAATATTAGATTACAGCTGAAATTCGTGAGGGTGGGTAATATGGGTTATATTAATTTTAACATACTTATACTTTCTATTGTCGTGAAATTTTAACAATAGATATTAGATTTAAATCAATAAATGTTCCCAAAATGTCAGTTTCTTTGGAGTGTATAAGGGGGTGTTATGGGGCAAAATATGAGCACACACCCTCATTTTAAAATTTATATATTTCAGATTTGCATTGAATGTGACCACAGTCATTTGACACCAATTAAGCAAGATTCCTGGAATTTCATTTTCTTTTCAAGAATCTTTAAGGTTAAGCCTGAAATGTTAGACATTTTCTAGAATCTTAATCATGTAATAGTTTTTGATCAAAATTAGAATAAGGATTCAAGACATAAGGTTTAGTAACAGTCTATTATCATTTTAATATTCGGTAAGGGGCTTAAAAGTGCTACAAAATGTTCTGTTTGGGGAATTAATTTTACCTGTCCTGAGACAGGTATTATTCATGTTATTATGAAATGCTAATATTACAAGCATCTAAAGACATGTTGCCATTCTTCAGCTCAGGTGAAATTGTTTCATTATCTTGATAGTGTGGAGACTTCAGACGTTACGTCCCTTTAAACAATTCCAAATGATGTATACGACGCCTATCTAAAATTTATCCCACCTTTGGCCAAAAAAATATTTCAAATACGTGACGGGGTCGGGACCGTAATCCCCTTTAAAGTAGGCCCCTTGTGCTTGCACACACTTAGCCCACCGATCCATCCACTGCCGGAAACACCTCTGGAAGTCTACTTTTGGAATGGTGTTCATCTCCGCCGTCGCGTTAGATTTAGCAGGTGCTTGGAGAAGATTCGATGTGTAACACAACTTAAAGAGGGGTTCAACCGATTAACAAATGGTCGCAGATCAGTGGATAGTGACCAATGGCCTTGACAGGCCCTAAACTGCTCGGAGTGCAGTTGTTATTGAGAAGGTGCGAAAAAGAAGATAATGCGGAACGCGTAGACATTATTCCAAAAGAAAACTTCTTGATGTGTTTCCGGCAGTAGATGAATCGGTGGGCTAAGTGTGTGCAAGCACAAGGGGCCTATATTGCTATATTGAAGGGGATTAGGATCCCAACCCCATCACGTATTTTAAATATTTTTTCTGGCCTAAGGTCGGATACATTTTAGACAGACTTCGTATAATCTAATGTGTAGTACGTTATATACAAATAAATTAATAACATGTTATATATGTTCTTAGCACCTTACATCAAGTGGGTTCATACCTTGTCTGGAGCGATTTTCATAAACAACAAATGTAATTTGAAATGTGCTCGCCAATAAAGAAGGAAATGGTTAGTATGAAGTGGATACCGACGCGTATCGGCGACTTGGTATCATGTCTGAATCATATATGATCCAAAGTACCGGGTTCACTTAGTTCACTTTGTAGAACCTAGTTCATAAACAATCTGAGAAACAGATCTCAACAATATACTCAGGTGAATCAATATACAATAACCTGCTGATTCATACACATTGTATTTCGTGTTTCTTTTTTAAAAAAGTCTCTTTTCTGATAAATGAAGAGCATTAATGCTTATATTTCACAACGGTTTCTAATCAGGTATTTTCCTGTCATCCTTTTCGGTACGGAATCATGTCATCTCATGTGTTCCATTGTCTACGCTTGTTCTGGAACGATGTATCTGATTGTTGCATCGTGGCGATCTATAGAATCAGGATTTACATTGAACCGTTGTCATTTATCGTGCCGAGTATGCGTTTGCATTCAAGAAAGAATAATTCCGACGATAAATGAAGATCACAAAGGGTATTTGTTCCTCTTAGAGACTTGAAGGCATTGATCTTTTTCTACATGAGTTGATAACATCAAACAATGTTCAGTTTTTAAGTTTGAGCTTCATTTCAGCGACGTTCACATATTGATGAATCAAGTAAAATACACTTCAATTCTATCTATTCTATCCCCTTTTATATTTATTTATTTATTTATTTATGTCTATCTTCAATTGTGGAGGAGTAAGTTTATTACTTACTGCCTGAGGCGCCCCTACCACGGAATGCCGACGGGGCTTCCCAGGCAATTTTTAATGGCCAGAGTGCTCACCTTCTCGGGCGTTGGCTTTTAAACTCCCATTTTCCGACCTTGTGTCACATACTCCTATTTTAGGTAGGTGTTGAAGAACATCTTTAATTATTCCCTTTTTCTTTTATTTGTATTTTTTTTATTAATTTCTTAATTGTTCTGTTATTTATTTCTATTTAGATTCTTCTACTTTCTGTTTTTCTGAGAGAAAGATAAGGAGATAATCCTTATCTTTCTCTCTTCTTTCATCAATTTTTATTTTCCTCATTTTTTAAAAAATTTTATTGCTTCATTCCATCTATGTCTTATTTTGTTTCAACTCTTCATACTTCCTTTATTACTTTTCTTTCTTCATGTGTTGTGTGTTTATTTCTGTTCATCCCTATTTCGCTCATTCTTTCTTTCTTTATTTATTTATGAGAGAGTATAACTAGTTCATATCAAGAAGTTTACAACAATAGAGATGGATGAGAACTCAGATATTGACAAAGTAAATAGCGTAGGTATTGAAGGTGTCGAGAAGTGTTGTTACCTTGTTGATGCTATTGTAGCACAGTGTTAAGATGGTGCTAGTGTGTTTGTAAGAGTGAAGATTAAAGAAAGTAACTTCATAGAACTTCTGCCATTGCAAAGAAGCAGTGCGTTACTACTGTCAATAATAAAGACGCGGTATGATTATGTATGTAAGAACGCAGTATTACTACGTATGTAAAAACGCAGTATGATTATGTAAGAACGCAGTATGAGTATGTAAATAAGAACGCAGTATGATTATTTATGTAAAAACACAGTATGGGTATATATGTAAGAACGCAGTATAATTATTTATGTAAAAACGCAGTATTATTATGTAAGAACGCAGTATGATTATTTATGTAAAAACCCAGTATGATTATGTATGTAAGAACGCAGTATGATTATTTATGTAAAACGCAGTATGGGTATGTATGTAAGAACGCAGTATAATTATTTCTGTAAAAACGCAGAATGATTATGAAAGAACGCAGTATGAGTATTATGTAAAAACGCAGTATGACTATTTAAATGTACATTTATATATATAGACGTATACATATATATATATACATTTTAATATATATATATTTATATATATGTATATATATGTATATATATATATATATATATATATATATATATATATGTTTTGGACTCTCCCGTCGATTTTTCGACGTATGATTGCCCCGCCAGGTGCTGCCCGCGCGTGAATTTGTAATTGCAAGGGTTGAGCAATCACCAACAACCGCTCTCCTGAGTCGGCACTGCTTGATTCCAATGGCAATGTAGTAATACAAGACGACTGGAAACAATGCCGAGATAAGCAGAGAGCACACACAGCACCTGGTATTCCTTAATGGTCACCCATTTAGTACTGGCCAGGCTCGATGCCACTTAACTTCTGTGATCTAATGGGAACCGGTGTGTCAACGTGATATATATATATATATATATATATATATATATATATATATATATATATATATATATATATATATATAATATATATTGTACAATTGCCAAAAACCCATTTCGGATTAAAGTTATCTCCTATTTAATTATTCATCACAAATAACAGCTGTTGCCATTAAGCATGGTTTTTCTTCGGCAAAAGAAGTGTCAGAAATGATATCGTTTCTTTATTTAATTTCCATACAAATCCGTAATTATTTTACTCCTTCGATCCCGTGTTTAATTAGTAGACCTAGCAAGTCACGGTTTAGTCGTAAGTTAAGAAAAGCACACCATAGAGTAAAAGAAGAATGACGAAGGATAATGATGAAAACACAAATAAATATTTCGATATTTCTTCCCACCAATGAATACCAAGTGATCAAATTGCTTTTTACCTTTGAAAGTGGAGGATTCAAACTACAGAAGATATAACATTCCACTGAATATAAACTCTGCTTCGTCTTCTTAAATAGTTCAAACTTATCATGTTATTTGATATTGATTAAAAAATAAATGAAAATGAAAATAGTTTTTGTATTTCATGTTATAAACTGTTCATTATTCTGGCATATGATTTCGCTTTTAAGGTTTGGAAGAAATAACACGAACAGAAGGTAATTAACAAGAATGGTGTCAACAAAAAGTACACATGGAATTCAATATACCTCAAAGATAAGAAAATACACAACAATATGTGATAATCCAAATTAAACCACTTAACCTATGGTTCAATTTAAAAAGGTTAAGACGCCATTAAGAGTTTCTAATTAATCCATATGCTATAATTTTCTTACAATCAGCCTTTTATAGTGTTGTGCTTTTACCAATGGGGTTTAATCTCATGACACTCAGAGATTTGACATTTTGAAAATATGGTGAAGTTATGTGTTAAGTTATGAATACCAAAATGTAATGGTTTGACACAGGCTACTTATTCACTTCACTTCTCTTCTCACATCTACTGATCTGTCATAATGACTATATCTTTTGAGTCAGAAAGAGACGATACAGTGACCGAATAGGGTGAATCAGCATAAACCATTGTTTAAAGTATTTTACTTTTTACAAAACACACAAATACCAAATCAAAATTACCAGATTTTTTAAATAACGAAGGAAAAGACGGAATCATATATTAAATAAATATGTTTGCTAGTATATCAATACCCCTCTTACAAATGGATAAAATAATCCATGGAAGGGTTGAATTATGACCATAGAACAGATGCGACACTAAGTACCCCTAAACAAGGTGGCAATTCCTGGAAGGATGGTATCTCTAAGTGCACCTTTAAGGGTGCTATGAGAGCATACCCCCTCAACACTTCAAATATAATCTATTTTATGAAATTGAATAATATCTATAAATATGTATGTGTGGAATACCATTAGAGTGGTCCCAAATCTGTAATTTAAAACTTCAAATAAATCCTCTTTTGATAGGAGTTATATCATATGTATTAAATCTCCAGGGAAGACAATGGAAGTGGTCTCGAATATCCACGTTACTTTCTATGTGCTGAATATCTACGTGCTCCCACTACTTAATGGGCCATGAAGACAGAACCCGCTTAATACTTTAAATACTTATATCTGATTTTAATCACATTTTTACCACATGTATAAGACACAAATTCAACGGAAACGGGAAAGGAGAAGCCGTAAAAACAAAGAAAGAACATAGTGTTATGAGCATAGTGAACAAGTACATAGTAGTGATACTCATTTAATCCTAAGTAACGTCGGGCCTTCTTGCTAGTTGTTTATATTTAACAAACACGACCGGCGGCTCACGCAAAATTGATGAAACTAAGAATCGAATCCCACATAAGTAAATTGACTTGAAAGAACATATTTTTAACCCAAAATGCTAAACATTTTAACCAGTATATAGAAAATAGTTTCAAATCAAACTGTGTGTAATAGTAAAAAAAACATTGTATAAGGAAATAAAATACTTAATCACTGAGAGTTCGTTTTGCAAAGCAATATGCAAATTAGATAACCTTTGGACTTTGTTCGAATAGACACGAATGAATCTATCAGAAAGCTGCTTACCCGTATTGTTACTATGAAGGTAAGGTGTTTATCTCACTGTGTGACAAATAATTCAACTTTATAAGCATACAGATGAAATAAAATTGAAAATTGTCGATGAGATTCAAAACAGTTTGATGTCTTTCATGGACCTGACAAATTGATTTTAAATAAAAATGTATTGACGTAATCTACGAATCTAAAGAAATTCACGTTTTGTGAATATATGGCCACTGGAACAAGTTTCGCGAAGAGACGGTTAAATAATATAAATAAAAAACAATAATGTAACCTATATGTGAAGAACGTAGACATGATCAACAAAAAAGCGTTATCGGTTGACCTCTGGATTGATGAACACAAGATGAGAAACAGTCTTTTACAATGTGACATTGACTCCATGTCTAGGCCCGTTAAGCATTCAAAGATGTAACATTTTGGTGGAGTTAATGATGGTTTACATCTAGCGTAAAAGCAAAACTTTTTTTTACTAAAGGATAACCACTTATCAAGGCCAAAAGCCACTCAATGCTTAAGGTTAGTGAGATTGAATCATTTTACTTGAGGGATGAAAAACCTGATGAGAGGATTGCGAATATTGATGGAATGGAACAAGCACGTGAATACATTCGATTTAAAGACAAGCATGAGTGAAGCAGTCTCTTTTTTGTCAATATAATTCAGCATTTTCGATTATCAGTTTCGTAATAAAATGCAAACAAAATGAATAACATTTATTATTGATATGATTTAATATTTATTATGGAATTTGATGGTCATTTATTCTTATAACAGTGTCAAAACGTCGGAGTAGCGACTTTTAAATCATTGCTTCAATTGGTATTGATCTTATCTTATCGAGGACGTGCGTATTAGTGATCATAATTTATTTATAAGATGTAATATAGGGAAAGTTGTTGGAAACAATTGCAGAGGTGGACGCGACACGAAGCAGGGATTCCAGATGCAAAAGCTGTTGCTGACTTGACTAACGACAACAGCAGTGGCCCCGCATGCGAACTGAGTAGAGATATACACCCGTATTTATGCAGTCTCGTTGAGTTAAGATTATGGTTAGGTTAGGGTTAGAGTGTATACAGACTTGTTTGTCGATACTGATGTAAACGCTTTGAGATCTGATTGGTTATCTGGAATAAAGATATGAGCAGAAAGAATAAAACGGTGTTGAATTTTGCAACATGGGCCGAGTTGTTCAAATATCAAACATTCGATTTTTGCAAGGAGTACCTAGTCTAAAACGGTGGTAACTATAGAGGCGTTGTATGAATGAGTAACAAAACGAATGTGCAGATGCATTTGAAGTGTATCGGTAAGCCGCTGGAAGTGAGGATGCCTAATAAACAAGACTTTTATCACCGCTTCATATTAGCACTTCATATGGTGCAACAAACGTTACACTATATTTTAAAACAGTTGTCTATGTTTGTTATACTTTCTTTACCATTGCTGTATTTTTGTCTTTTCTCTTTCAACAGTTGTAAGACCGATCACCAATATCGGGCTCTACAACATGATCTAGATGTTTGATACTCCTAATAAAATAATGAAAGTGCAGCCGTCACGTATTTTTATGTGCTATGTTCTCTTCAGTTTAATAGACAGGTTTACCACTTGGCCATTTACCCATTTGCCAATCAAATTTCTTAACAATTTGTTAGACTACTAGTAGTGCTCACGCAGTCTTACTTTTTTCCACTTTAAAAGAGTTGGAGTTTCGAAACTGTACTGGTCGGACGAGTGTTGTCGACTCTTCCAACTCACCATCAACGAGAAAAATATACAAACATGCCTGACGTTGTTTTATATACAAATTGATACTTAGCTGTTTTAGATCTTTTTCAGCAGAGCCCTAAATAAAAGGTATCATCATCAACATTCAATCTCGTCGGGATTTTCCATTTATTTCAAACTAGCAATTATTAAGGCTGTAGTCTTCTTTACAGAAAAGAAAGAAATGCTTTTCAATTGACATTTTAGTAATCTGGAGGAAAACAACTAAAATGATGATTGTCGTAGTGTTATTTGATATATTCCAATTTGGAGGAAATTTACTGTGCATAAACATAATCAAATTTTACTTTTTAATGAAAAACAACAAAAACGTTAATTGATATAGTCTTTAAGTTATTCAAAGTCGAGGAATTGTATTTTGTTTCAGGATAAAAATGAAAATGAATTACTCATTAAACACTAGATATAAAGAAACGAATATGCATAAAGGTTGAACGTCGATTGGTCAAATAAAACAACATTATATTACTGAGTTATTTCAAATGGTTACTTTGTGCTTTTCGCCTTTATTATAAAAGACAAAAAAAGACTTAATGAAGAAGAATCATTTTTTCTAATCTAGAATGATTAGAGGAGGTTTTATTTTATTTTCTATGACAAATGTTAAAGTTATCATCATTATCATCAGCCAAATCATGATTATCATCATTATCAACTGTTGACTCCTTGGTATTTCAGCTAGAAGCAAAATGTAGTATCTGTTCTGATGCTGCACTTAGTTTTGTATGTGTCCTCATTCAGTGAAGGATAAATTCTTCCAGACCGAGGAAATTTAAAGTTTTCTTTCAATCCAGTGTGACCTTTCCCCCCACGTAAAATATTGACATTTTTTCTAACTCTGCTTTCGTAAGAGGGAGTAAATGGAAATAGCAACAACAACAACAACAACGACAAATTTAAAAAAAATAATAAACACATGTATTTCATTATTAACAGAAACCCTTTGGCAATTATTGCGTTTAATGCAAACTTTATTTTTAAAAGTAATTATTCAAAAGCTATTCAAGAGGTTTTCTATGTGTAAATATACGCGTGCGAAAACGTAAGCAAAAACAAACACAAAAAAAATATTAAACTCAAGTTATGATTTTGAATTTTAAACTTAATTCATTATATCGCTTAAAATAATATAAGTACTGATAGTAATTAAGATATTAATACTAAGAAAAGTTTTTCGTGTGTATAGTAAAATAACAAAACGAAATCATAAGTGAATCGTACTGAATATGAATTTATTAGACAATGTTTAAAAATATATGCAAAAGAGTTATAACATTGAGAGTGTTTTGTAAGGTTACTTGTGAGTGTATATAACGTATGTGAAAATAGTTTAGTGTTTAATAGAGTTAGGAATATTGTTCGGATGAATGAAAAGAACATTCGCATTAATTACTTTGACATAGAGTCAGATGGATTTTCTATCACAGCCTTAGTTTAATTATAATGAAGACGGATACCGCTTTTCCATTCATTATCATAGAATCACACAACATTGTATATGTGTATGAATAGTTTCCTGTTTATTGTTATTGCACGATAATTGATCACTTTATTACGTAGCCATTCTTGAGCCTTGCTTTATTCGCACATTCTAGTCGATACTTTCTTGTCAGGTATTGCCATGTCAATGGTAACAAAGAAAACAAAACGTCCTAATTGAGAAAAGAGTTGTCGAGTAAGGCATGTTCTTATTGTTGTGTCTTCATCAGAATTACGTGAAAAAGCCGAACAATATTTACATTAAATCGTGCAGATGAGTTACAAGAACAATATCAGACTATTTTGTTGCTGATCCAGATTAAGATCTGGATCAAAATATTTGTATTATTTAATTCGGAATGCTGTATATTTTAGACATTTTAATTCGTTCATCAGGAAACAATAAATTGTTCCGAAGTGAACTAAATAGGTTTCAGTTAAGCTTTGTCGTAATCCCGTGAAAATACAATGTTTATAAAATAGTTCACAATGACAAGTAGAGCAATATTATAGGATACATTTTTATTTATACAAATATGTTGGTTAAATATGTCCGTATGTGGTTTAGCTACGAACTAGGTCTAGCATCATCAAATCAAATAAGCCTAGGAGTAGACGAATCGAGAGGCTGTCTCTATCAGTGATAGGATAAATTAGAGGTCGAATAAGATCGTAGCTCGAACATGTAATCACATATGTAGCCAAAATGTTTGTATAAAAAAATATAGTAAAATGTTTGTATGAATATATATATATATATATATATATATATATATATATATATATAAACTATGGGTAATTCATTTGCCAATTGCCCCCCGAAACTAAGATCCTTATTCGGACTATTGAAAGGATCTACTAAAGGATATCTAGACATACGTTGTCTCTCTTATATTCAAAAATACTCGCCTGCAAGAGAAGATGCTACCTAGATATGCATATATATATATATATATATATATATATATATATATATATATATATATATATATATATATACACACTTTGACATTTTTAAACCAGACAACTTGAATGTTGTCAAATAAATGAAATGTTTGTTAAATCATTTTTATATCCAAATGTTCGGTTTTTATTCATGGCAATACAAACAATATTTTCTATTTTTTCTTTTTAGAAAAAAATGGAAAATATTGTCCCTATTCCTATGAATTGGGTTCTATAAAACCGAAAATTCGAATATAAAGAAAGATAATTTAATAAATATTTCATTTATTAGACAAAATCTCGAGTCCACTTCTCTGGTTTAAAATGTCAAAGTTTATTATTTCAACGGCGTTTTTAACTGTAGTAACACTTATCTAATTTTAATATATATATATATATATATATATATATATATATATATATATATATATATATTTACGCGACAGTATCGTATAAATATTGAAACATCTCGGGGTTTTTCTGTTCATATTATGTTTCGGTATAATTAACATCTATTTCAGAGATGAACAAGCTAAGACTAAACAAAAGTCTGTTGTACCGAGGGAAAATAAATAAAGAATTATATCTGGCGTTACATAAATAAAATTTAAAAGGGGAAATTAAAAATATCGAAGAACAGAAACAAAAAGAAAAGTTGAAAATTGATTTTGTGTGACTTCTCTGAGTAAAATCGACTTTTAACAATAATAAAAGTCCGTTCAACCTTATTGTTAAAGTCACCACAAACCAATACATTAGTTGTTTTATCTCTAATTTTGAAACATCTTTTTCCTTTTATATGGATATAGTCGGTCTATGGAGATAGTAAGCATATGTAGATATTAGATATAAATAGCAGCGAAGTGTAAACAAGCAACCTCGTAATTCTCGCTTCACTTATTTTGTCCTTTAGTTCTCACATTTAATTATCGATGTTTCTGACAAAAGGGTAGAATTGCTAACACTTATCGTTGGCTAGTTTTTCACCTTGAAGTAGAATTAGTTCCTTACATCAAGTAGTGGCATGCCTTGTCTGGAGCGATTTCAATTAAAAAAGAGGTATTTCATATAAGATGTTTCTAGTCATCTATCTATCTATCTATTTCACTATATATAGAGAGAGGGGTGAGAGGAAAGATATAAATGATTATACATTATTGAAAACGCTATAATGTACAATAACATATTTTTCCTTCATATATTTCGAGAAAAATATCTTAATCTTAATGTACGATTGTTGTAGCTTAATTGTCATAAATATATTTTCATACTTTACTTCTAAACTCTATTCACGTAACATATGTATTATAAGTAATACTAGAATGCACTTTGGTTTTATAATTTACTGCAGTTTCACGGGTTCACCGATCATCAGAAATGTGTTTGTAACTAAAAAGAGTTAAAAGTGGACCTTCTTGCATTCATTACATCTTTCCTTTTCTTTCTCTTGCATTCAAATAGTAAATAAGTAGAGTAGAAAGATGGGCTTGGGTTTACTTTCGGCAGACTCGTAACTCTCGCCTACCTTATATTGTCCTTTAGTTCTCACATTCTATGAATGATATTCCTGACAAAGGGGGGAGAATTGCCGTTTGCTGTGTCGGAATAAATCCATCTAACACTTATTGCTGGCTAGTTTTTGATCTTGTAGTAGTTTTTAAGCTCTTTACATTAGTGGGTTTGTGTCTTGTCTAGAGCGATTTCCATGAAAAATGGTATCATTAATTAACATTTTACTGCAGTTTTGTGAGGTTTCCGATATTAAGAATTCTATTACTTACTAGTTTATACACGTATACACGAGCACAAAAATCCGACGGTTCTTGAATATTGAATGAAGAACCCTTTGTAGTTTGGCGCCATTCCCATAGCAAGATATTACCTTTTTATTCTTATTTGTTACATTTTATATTATTCAATGAGATGAACTAAGCATTGATTAGCTGAAAATGGTGTCTGTAAAGTGTCATTAATTGTGAAAAGTTTTATCAATTTATAATCACAAACTCCATCGACCCAGGAATCCTTGAGGAGTACTATTTCAAGCTCTCAATCATTAAAAAGTATTTATTATTCTTTTCTTTTTATTTCTATAATCTTCATTTTACAAATAACATTCATTGATCTCATTTCATTTTTGAATAACACTATGCTTCGAAACGTACCTTAACAAGCATATATAAATTCCATTTAAAATCCATGTACACTTAGCTTTTTAATAACTGAATTTTAAAATTCAATATGCCTCAAAGATAAGAGAACCCACTACAACATGTGAATAATCCAACTTACACCACTAAACTTATGGTTCAATTTAAAAAAGTTCAGATGCCATCAGGAGTGTCTAATTAATCCAAATGCTATACATTTCTTACAATCAGTTTTTTATAATGTTGTGCATTTTAACATTAGTTTTAATCTCATTACAATCAGAGATTTAACATTTTCAAAAGAATCGCTTTTAAAATACAGTCTTTAATAACAAAATATTGTAAATCATCCAAAAATATCCTGAGGAACGCATTGTGAGGAGAATAATTATTTTACATTTACTATAACAAGTAACTATTCTTACAAAACGTTCTTCATACGCTCAAAGTAGTTGCATATTTTTATCACCTAAATATTTAATGTATTTTTATGCAATTGTTTTTATTAGTGATTGCAGCGTTCGTTGCTTTTGCTTACTACTACTATTTCGATTCTTTAACTTCCTGAGTTATTAAGATGCAGAAAAGTGAATTATTAGTCTCCATAACTTTATAGGACAACTTTTTCGGTAATATATATATATATATATATATATATATATATATATATATATATATATATATATATGTATTATTTATTTTATACGTACATAAAATCAATCCTTGGGCACGTGCTTTTGGCGCACAGCCGTCATTGGTAAAATGCTGAGCTATAAACATCAATATCGAAGGTTCAATTCCTTTCCAAGTTAGCCATGCTGATGACGACTGTGGTCCAGAAACATGTGTTCATGGATTACTTGTATGTATGTATAAAATTAATAAAACATATATATATATTGACGCAAGATACGTCTTATAAAATTAAGACCGACTAATAATATTGAGGGGTTTACTGTCTAGCGGGGTCAGAGGTTAAAGAGACGAATGAGCGAATTAAAAAATATAACCAACGTACACTGGATGCAGAATTACATAATCATTGTTAAAGCAGAAATTATGTTAAATGATGAATCAGTAAGGCGACGAGAAGCTATGCCGCACACACATAATATAGCATGGTCTAGTAAATGTGAAGACTTAAGATTATCTCTATCTTTCTATAGGCAACACTGCATAAGAGACCTCAAATAAAGTGGTAACCTCCAGCCACGAATAATATTGTTCTGATGGAATACCGGAAACCCCTCACTCACTAATAAGTGGACTAGTCTGTAGAATATATATATATATATATATATATATATATATATATATATATATATATATATATATATACTAGGAACAGTAGTATGTGTATTCAACTGTATTTGACGGTATTCGAGTGTATTCTGTTAATCCTATTAGGTTATTGGTAGTGCTATTGTTTTGTACAAGATATATACGTTTTAATAAACTATCCTCTTTTAAAGACCTTTCCACTATGGTATGTTGTTATTACTCCTACCAATTGGCATCAGTAAACAAAGCCAAGTTTTTTCATGACAGAATTACCCAAGACGAGTAAATAATCAATACTGATCTGAAAACAACAACAGACAAACAGACAAACGTATATTCTTACGTGACCGAAACGAATAAGTTGAGACAAAACTGATGTTTACCCGCGAACAGATTATTCGCGACAAATTAGTTTCTTACAACTTGATTATCACTGACTCAAAGTAAGAACAGAAGCAATAGTCCGAAGTCATGCAATAAAACAATGCACAACTATCTGTCTTTTTCTGTTTGTTTCTCTCTTTCTCTCTCTCTCTCTCCTTCTATCTATCTATCTATCTATCTATCTATCTATCTTTCTATCTATATATCTATCTATCTATTTATCTATCTATCTATTTATCTATCTATCTATCTATCTATCTATGTATTTCGAAAACAACCCTATCTAACACGTGGCAAAGTCAACTATATCAACTGACAAACAAGGATTCAAAACGAAACCAAATGTTGGGATATATTCAGTCACGCTCGTTCGTTGTTTTATTCAGTAAATACATGCAAGTACCGTTGTGTACGAAATAATCCGACTGACGTTGATTTAAAGATATCAACTGCAAACGTGGTTCGCTAATCGAATTCACACTACAAAGAAGGATTTACTTCTACAGGGTAAAAAAACGCATCCAACAAACAGTCTGTGTCGTCGAAGTGCATGTGCGCTAACGAACAAGGGTTACTGTCGATTTGTTTTTGTTCCAGTACAACTAAAATACATCTTTAAAAATGCGTGTCAAATAGAGATAACATTTTTGAAAAAGAGTAATAAGACGTTTATTGTTCGATTTAAAAAAAATGTATGATGGACCGTGACTCAAATTCATGACTCGGACCATTAACATTACGAACTATGCAAGATAAAAGTTCAATAGAATGCATTTTAGTAACTAATAATAGTACACTCACTGCTATTACTTGTTCTAAAAAAATATGTTTTGTTTGTGTTGAGTTCCCCTGACTATTTTCAATACGGAACAATTAGTCGAAATGACTAAAATGCTGTTTATGAGCATGCAGCAACAGCAACAGCAACAACAACAACATCAACAGCAACAGCAAGAGTTGCATCAACAAATACTACAACAGCAGCAAAGTTTCGAAAACACCGGTGACAGAAAAACAGTTCTTTTTTCCTGTCGAAGGAAATGCAGATGTTTTTATCTGAATTGTTATACAAACCTTGTTCTGACGTTATATTCCCAGTTTATTTCAGACTATATTTACTAAAAGATGCTTAGATTGGGCAGATGAAGAATGAGTAACTCTGTTATTACAGAAACCTGCAACAAAGGAGAACACCAAATATACGAACTTGATATTGCCCAGAAAACCTGAGCAGGTTTCACCCGATAAAACTATTAATATACTGTCGGAGATATTCAGCGAAAGAAATAGTATATTCCACACGCGATAAAGATGTCTAAACATCGTGAAAACGGACAACGAGGATCTTTTGGCATACGCAGGCACAGTAAAAGCTTTCGCTGAGCAAATTAAAATAGATTAAATCCCCAAAGATTTATTCAAATACCTAATCTTAGTTCAAGGACAAACAACCCCTAAGTGCAAATAAATATGGTATCGGATTTTAACAATGGTGGGGCAAGACACGAGCATCACGTTACAAATAGTGGCAGAAGAATGTCAGCGTCTCATTAATGTGAAAAAGGATAATACCCAAATTGAGGAAAAAAGTGTTGGCAAAGTACAACACATAACAAACCTAAGAGCACTTTAATTAAAAAAATAAGTAAATGTGCAGATATAATACGCATACTAAAGATGTATGTTGGTATAAGAACAAATTCTGTGAATCTTGCGGAATTAAGGGTCATAAATAGTCTGTTTGCCGCAAGAATAAGTAAACGTTGTTTTGTCAATAAAAATGAAATCCAGAACAGTAAGAATCGGAAATACGTAGATGTACGTATAAATGATCGTACACTCACATTTTACTTGATTCTAACTTAGGCATAAGTATTATTGGCGTACACACATGGAGAAATATTTGAAAACCAAGATTATCTGAAACAAAAAAATGGCATAGGGGTTTCAGGAAAAAAAACTTTAATGGAGAATTAAAGTGCGATACGAATCTGTGGCAAAACTGCAAAAAAAAGTATATTTGATTTAAGGGATTAGTTCATGTCTTTCCAGAATAGACCGGATATTACTGTTCAATTTATTTTAACTCCCAATGAATTCTTTTTGCAATGAAATAAATAGGGCAGAAAAGAACAAATATATTAGAAATGAAACATTCATGAATGAATTGAAAGAAGAATATCCCAGAGTTTTCTTTCAGGGTTTCGGTTTATGTACAAAGACAGAACTAAAGTTTGAACTTAAGGAAAATGTCACTTCAATTTTAAAACTAAAGAGTAACGTCCCTTTTTCCCTCCTTATACACAATTAACAAGGAACTGGAAAGATTAGAAAAATAAGAGTTATACCTAAGGTAGACCATTCGGACTGGGCGTCGCCCATCGTCTACGTCAAAAAGAAAAACAAAATGATGCTTCAACAGGCTTAAACGATTTCTTAAAGGATCATAATTATCCACTTCCTTCGCCAAAGTTGAATGGATGGAAGATTTTTCAAAAATCAATCTACTTGACGCATAGTTGCAGGTTAAAGTGAACGGGGAATGCTCAAAATATTTGTGAATGAATACACATAAGGGAATTTGCAAACTAAATATGCTCCCTTTCGACTAAAAGGTCGCCCCAGCTTTGTTCCAGAAGATTATGAACACTATTTTGGCGAGTCTTGAGTTTACTATTGCTTATTTGGACAATATCTGAATCAAACTTAAGAACGTTCACGAACACAAAGAAACACATCAGAAGAAATCGGTTTTAAATTAAGTCCCAAGAAGTGTCAATTCTTCATAGAAAGAATTAAATACATCGGACAAGTGATGGACAGTGAAAGCAGGAAACCGGACACACAAGAGGACCGATGCAATTAAAAATATGCCTGCACTTGACACAGTTGCAAAACTACAATCGCTTCTTGAGTTAACCCAATATTATGCGATCTACATTCCAAATATATACGATTTAAGAGCCCTCTTTAACGATTTATTAAGGAAAGAAAAAAATGAACATGGTCAAAAGATTGCAAGACGGCTTTCAAGAAAATAAAAAACGGTCTACTCTACGATCTCGCCTTAGCTAATTATAATCCTGGGATTGAAATCAGTCTTGCGACTGATGCTAGTGAATACAGAGTGAGTGTTGCACTGCTACACAAATATGAAGATGGTACTACTAAACAGATCGCGCACGCTCGATGACTCTTCTACCGGCTGAGAAAAATTTTAGTTAGATCTAAAAAGAGGCATTATCTATTGTGTTCGGAGTTTAAAAAATACCATCGCTTTATACATGGTGGATTATTTATACTTCAAACATACCATAAACTGTTAGTAACTATATTCGGATCAAAAAAGGCATTCTTACCTACACTGCTTACCGTTTACGGCGATTGGATGTACCTTACTAAACTACAGGGTGATTCATAAGTCACTTCACTTAACTATTTAAAATGATTACCATATGAAGCACAAACACACTATGAACTTTTGAGAAGTGTTATCTTACTCTCTAATTACTGCTATTTGTTATTGTTAATTTGTTCGTTTATATATTGGTTTCGATATATATGTATTTCATAATCAATCAAATATGCTACAAAGAGTCGTAAATTTCATTGCGAAAAAGAATTGAGCTATGCATGTAGAACGAAGATGGAAATTTTGAAAATTTGCTGTAATTTTAAACTCCCATAAATGAATTTGTTGAATAAACTTTCTGTTTTATATTACCGTATTTTTTAACTTTAGAATTTCAAAAATAAATAGCTGTGTTACTTATGAATAATCCTGTACTATTTTAGGATGGAATGCATTGCATCCAAAAAACATGAGCATACGGATGGACTGTCAAGTTTAATCTTTAAAAATGAAAGAATTTGAAAAGAGACGGGTATAGTAGCACTAAAAGAGGAGAACGAAATCTCCGGTCTGTTGTTAAACAATATCAGAGAATTATCTGTACCATTGAAACAAATAAAAAGAAAGCCGAAAAAGATGATTTCATATTAAAAATAAAGAACTAGACGAGAACGAACAAAAGAAAGAAAATGGGCACTCCAATTTCACCGATCTCAATCTGCGACAACACTTTAGAAAATAATAGCTCAATATGTACGCACAGTTATGCATAAAGAATTACATACCGGTCATCTTGGCATGTCCAGGATTAAATAACTCATGCGATGCTACGTATACTGGTTCGTTAATTCTAGTTTAAAAAGTAAAAAGTATATAAATAAATAAAGGAATGGAGATTAGAGAGAATGTGAGAAATAATATAAAGAACGATCGGTTTATGGGAGAAATCCTTGTAGACAGCGGCAATTTTTATGTGTGCCCAACTCCAGCGTGCTCCCATTTGGGGGATATTTATTTTTCCCACTCTAAAACTCGACATTGCGCCTAACTCTGTTCTTTGTGTTATGAATATACAGATCTAAAAGTCATTTAATAAAAAGTTATTTTAATTACTGAACGAGATATATATATATATATATATATATATATATATATATATATATATATATATATATGTATATATATATATGAACATATATATATGAAAATATATAACTAAAAGGTAAACTTTTAGAGAGTTGGACCTATTGTGAGGTAAGGAAAGCTCAATATACTGGATAGAGCAAAAATATGATAAGTCGATGAAAAATAATTAGACCTGTAAATTATTATTAGCCACAGCTTATAAATCCTTAAATACTGTTAATTCTAAAAACGAATTGATATCCCATTGCAGACACAAGCGTAAATTCAAATATATATCAATGTCTTGGCCCCTTCAGATACCCCCACCTAGTAATAATTAATCGACATTCACCTCCCCTATAACTTAAAATCTCTGCACTCATTATTTATCTATCCCAGGATCCCTTTTCTAATTTGAACTGTTAACCGATCCTTTAAAATTCACCAATTTAGTACTGAATTGCACTGCTGCTGGGAATGGCCTCGCGGTATTTTTGATCTTGATACTGATTTGCCATCCCTTATAATTTCATAATCTTACAATCTGTCCTTCGTTCCCAATGCATTAGCTTGTATAACTCCTATAATATATACTCCATTGGTTTCTTTTTTCTCCCTGTATTAAGTTCCCGCCTTTATATTATCATTTCCCCTATCTCTACCCTCTGTTTAAACAATCATACCGTTTTAACATCGAATAATAACTTTTTATACATGTGTACATGTGTATGTATATGTAGTTACCTAAGATTTCGAGTATACTGACGTGTACGTATTAACTTCAAGTATACAGGCGTGTACGAATTAATTATTCTTTGAATTTATTCATGTATTTGCTTTTGTAAAAATAGATATATTGTTCTCTCATAATTCCAAATAAATAAATATGACAGTCCGTCCCAAGTTTTATTGTCGCTGTTTTTGCTTTTGAATACGTTTCATCGAAAACAGGAAGAGCCACGTTTTCTCAACATAGCCAATTTTATTTGATCCTCCATTCACAGACTACAAACTTGGGTGGAAGCGTCATCGTTGGACCTTTGCACGGATTCTTCTGTATTTACCAATACATATGAACCCCATATCACTTGGACTTCCGTTTTTAGTGACACTCTTTTACTTTGGAACATACCCGTTTGACTTTTTTTTTTAATTTAAAACTTTTTAAAAACTTTTTTGCAAATTTCGAATATTGACTGTCTTCATCTGTCAACTTATCCATCATTAACTTCCTCTGATGATAAGATGTTAATCTTTGAAAATCCTGGCTTAAGGAATGAAAGAGAAGATAAACAAATATCATTATTCACTAAATGTCCTTGTTCTGAACAACTGATGATTATGATTTGCTTCAATTTACAGGTCTAATTATTTTTCATAGCATCCCAGGTAGAAAAAGTCACGATGTATAATGGTGTTAGTAGTAGTAGATTTTTGCGTGTGAATAAACGTTACTCTGACTTCCTGTATGTATTAATTGTTTGATAGAGTCACGTATGCCGGAATTAATGCAGGAAACTATGAACTCTAATAGAAACTGACTGATAATTTCCGGAAACACGCATCAATTATTAGCACGAAGCGTTACCATATTGGAATTCTATATATCGCTTCTGTTATTGACTCATTGTGTCTGGAAGCAGGCAGGAAAATCGAGTTGAATTTTTTATTTTGATGAAAGATGTAATGCATTTATTCAAATCTCTATATTAAAAACTGTGTGATCACTTGTCGTTTGTGTATGTTTTTGTTTTTGTCGTCTCACACATTTTATTTTTATTTACTATTAAGGATATTTACCAAAAACAACAAATCTTACAAAAAATAATTTTATGAAGAAGTTAAATTCACTGGAAAGCATTTCAGGTACTTCTATAAGCAAGTCAGACATGGTAATATTTTGTTACTAGTTGAAAAAGCGAATTAAGTACTCCGTTACCATTCGAAATTTGAGAAGAATTTATAAGCATTTAATCTGTCAAATAGAAAATTATTTTAACTGGTTTATAGTTTCTAGCAAATCTTCATGTATTAAAAGACTGAAACTTTTGAAAGCTATTTTAATTTATGAATAATTATTTATGAATAGAAAACATTAACGAACATTACGTTAACAAAATTAGTTGTAGTGATATAACTAATTATTTAAATTAATAATTAAATTACAAAACGAGGCAAAATAATGAGATGTAACTGTACAAAATCATATTTTAAAGACAGATTTGAAAAAAAATCCAAATAAAAATAAGAATAACAAAAGGAAACAGAGGTGATTATAATCAGCTGATTATTTCAAGAGATTAAAAGAAAGGACACATAATATAAAACCTTAAGACATTTTCTAGATGAAGCTGAGAGTGAATTTATTTATGATATTAGGAATGTTAATCTCTTTTTCGTGTCTAATACTCATTAAGATTTAAGTATTACATCACATCTCATGACATTTCTCTGTTCAATATTGATTCGGATCTCGTTGTTTTAAGTTAAACGAAATACTTATCCCGGAATTTCACATTTATTTCAATTTGATTTTTGTTTTACTTTTGAGTAAATAAGTAAAAAGTATCCAGATAGATACGGCCAGTGTAATATAAATATTACTAACAATTTATAGATTAAGCGTTAGTGAACTTTATTATGATAACAGAAACGTCAATCTCAAACAAAACTTTTGTATGTTTAATTATTAAGTCCGCCTTGTTCATTCTTAATTCGTTTCAAATGTGAAATGGAGCTTTCTTCATGGCAATTTTTGTATTTTAAAATTATTAAATGATAACGTGTTATTATTATTATTATTATTATTATTATTATTATTATTATGATTATCATTATAATTATTATTATTATTATTATTATTATGATTATCATTATAATTATTATTATTATTATTATTATGATTATAATTATTATTATTATGATTCTTATTATTATTATTATTATTATTATTGCTCACTATGAGTTATCCCACAAGTCATCATCAGTGATTGTTCACGAAAACAACCAGTAGTGCTCCCTGGAGTCTGAGTGACAACAAGCCTCCCCTAGATTTCCAGTAATATCCACCTCTTTTCGATGATCACCGCAAATGATATTGCGGTATCGCAACAGCCGCCTACCATTTATTTCTCGCTGGTAACGACCATTGGTCACCGTTTGGATTTGAGTGGCAATAAGCCTACCCAAGGTCTTAGCACTCTTCGCACTCTTCCAGTGGAGGTACGCTTTATGATATCCCTTCCTCAGTCCTTCCATCCTCATTGACTCTCTACAATTATATTTGTGGCAGGAGAGCTTATGATATATATTTCAGTTTCTGTTCCTTGGTCTGTGCGGTGGTGGTTTTCCTAGTGTTTTGTATGCTTCCTATTGTAACTTCCATGTGACTGGTTATCATTCCTAGCTGATGCGGGTGTGTTTCCGCATTCGAGGATTTTTATTAAGATTTCAGCTATTTTGATCATTGTCATTTTTTGTATGGTCTATGCGATCCCTTTTCTCCAGTTTTTAGGGGACTGTTCCTAGTGTTATTTACAGTTGTTGGTATTATACTGACTTTCTTCATGCTCCATATTCTATTTTTGCTCTCTGGCAAATTCCGTGTATTTGCTTTGTTTTTCTATCTTCTTGATATTCACTATGTGGTCTCCTGGGACGACAAAGTCTACAATTTGGCACAATCTTTACTTCTTGTCGATTATTACAACAGCCGGTCTCCTCGCTTGTATGAGTTTATCTGTTTGTACATCCATATCACAGAGGATTTGGTGTTTTTCGCTTTCCAGTACTGTCATTTGTTTATGTTTGTACTATTTGTCTGCATGTTCGTTATTCAATCGTCTGCATAGTTTTCATGCCTGTTCCTGTATTCTTTCGGGGCTAGTTTGCTGCATTCACTTATTCTATGATTTACTGTTTCGTCCACATAATCTGCATGTAATGTTTTTCTGGGTTTTATCTATTTTAGTTTTAATGTAGTTAATCCTAATCGCATTGTTCTGTGCAGCCGCCAGTAAAAATTCCGTTTTTCTATTCAAGTGCCCTTTTCTGACCTATGTCCAGCTATTTAGGCTGATTTCTTCTCTTGTCAGTCTTAGGAAGCGTTCATGTAGTTGTTTACCCTCCCACTGTTCTTCATTTCTATGTTTTATTCTGGTTTCGGTGCCTCCCTAGTGGTTCATTTGAATTGTGTCTCTTGCTGTAGTGATTAACATTTTCATGTTCTGCGTTATGTATTTCTCCAGATTCTTTCTTGTGTCTTACACACAGTCTTGTATATTTGCCATTCTTCTTCCTTTTTGCAGAGTTTGTCCGTATCGTATTATTGGTGTAGTGCGTTGTGCATCGTCATTAATTGTCTAGTCATCTGGTCAATGTGCCTGCGTTTTCCATTATGTCCAGCATATGAATGGATCAGAGTATCTTTGTATCTGGTGTGTATCGGTTTTACTAGATGTCTGCGATATTATTTCGTGTCTAAGAGTTTTCATATCTTCCCTTTCGTTTCTGTAGATTTGATGGTGTCTGCTTCCAGAACTCCAAAATATTCATAGCTAAACTGTTCGCCTACCACTCTCATCTCTTTATAGTTGGGCAGTTCCCTGCCCTCTGTTGTCTCCAGTTTTCTCTTTTTCATCTCTAGCAGTGCAAACTTTTCCATTCCGAATTCTATTTGAATGTCCTGGCTGAAGATAATGGTCGTATTTATCAGCTTTTCCAGCTACTGTTTGCTTTATGCAAATAGTTTTTGCTCTTCCATGTACACAGTGTCGTTCATTATTTGTTCTTTGTTCTTTGTTCTTTGTTCTGTGTCTGTAAATTTGTATCTGGCATCACATTCTTTGAGTATGTGGTTGAGTGGCATCATGACTATGTAATAATAAAACCTCCTATCACCACTACTGTTAGTGGTGATCGGAGGTTTTATTATTACTATTATTATAATAATTATTATTATAAATATCATTATACACACTAAGAGTTTTCACACAAGTCAGTATCAATATTCCTCATTAACAATAACCAGTGGTGTTCCTCTGTAGTCTGAGTAACAACAAGTCTCATTAGATTTTCTAGCATTCTCTCCATCTGTTCACACCCATTTCAAATGATTTTGCATTATCACAACAGCCTTTTATAAATCGATACCTCGCTCGATTACTCTCCTTCGGAATTTGAGTGACATTAAGTCTCCACAATGTTCTTGTAATCTTGCATCTTGCCACTGGAAGTCTGGTTGATGTTTCACTTTCGGTCATTCTAACTGTCCTGGTCTATCACAACAGTTTCCTGTGATATCAGCTGAGAGTTGTGCCACCTCATGGGTGTGTGCTTTTTCTCCTTCCCTCTTTTCATTCATTTGTCAGTGTTTGTTTGTTATATGGGTGTGTTTCTGCATTCGAGAATTTACCTTAATATTTCGGTTGTTTTTAACATTGCCGTTTCTTTGCATGGTCTCAAGTTTTCCTTTGATTTTAAATTTCTCGCAATCTTTTTTCACGGATTTTCGGAACTGTTCTAAATCCTCATACTATTATTTTATTTTATTGTGATTTTTTTATGTTCAATATTCCTTGCAAGTTCCGTGTATTTCCCCCGTCCTTCTTTTATCTTTGGTCTTCACTCTGTGATTTGCTGGGACAGCGACATCTACGATTCGCGGTTTTTTTTTCGTTCTTATTGACTATTATTAGGTCAGATCTTTTGCCTAAATGCATCTGCCTGTTTGTACCTCCATGTCCCTGAGTATTATTATTATTTGTACTCACTAGGAGTTCTCACACAGGTCATCGTCAGTGATTGCTCACCGAAAAAAAACAGTAGTATTTCCTGGAGTCTGACTGACAACAAGCCTCGCCAGATGTCCAGTATTCTTTACCTCTTTTCGATAACCACCGAAAATAACCTTGCGGTATTGCAACAGCCGCTTACCATTGATTTACCGCTGGTAAAGACCATTGGTCTGGGATCTGGGTGGTAATAAGCCTCCCCAAGGTCCCAGCATTCTCCCCACTCTTTCAGTGGAGGTCTGGTTTCTGCTGTCCCTCCTCGGTCTCAACCCTCTACAAATATTTTTTCTGGTGTCAGCCAAGGCTGGCACCATTTATTTTTTTAGGGGAAGGGGGGAGCTTATGCTGTTACTTGAAATTTATGTTCCTTGGTTCATTTTTTTTAATGTTAGTTGAGGCCGGTGTAATTTACTGGGGAGATCATGAAATGGTGTTTCTTGCAGTTTCTGTTCCTTGGTTCGTGTTGTGGTGTTCTTCGCGTGGTTTTGAATTTTCCCTGTTGTAAATTCATTGTGATTGGTTTCCCTTTGTAGCTTATGCGAGTTTGTTTCCGCATTCAAAGATTTTCCTTAAGATTGCAGCTGTGTTGATCATTGCTGTCCGTTGTATGGTTTCGATAGTCCCTTTGTTTCAAATTTCTCCTAGTCTTTTCTCCAGTTTTTTTTAGAATTGTTCCTAGTGCACCTACGATTATTGGTATTATACTAACTTTCATCATGCTCCATATTCCGTTTAGTTCTCTGGCTATTTCGGTGTATTTGCTTTGTTTTCCGTGTCTTTGATATTCACTCTGTGTCTGCTGGAACGACGAAGTCTACGATTTTACAAGATTTTTCCTTCAATAGTTTTACATCCATATCCCATAATATTTTGTGTTTTTCGTTTCCCAATACTGTTTCTGGTTTAGGTTTGTACCATTTGTCTTCGTATTCAAAATTCAATTGTTTGCATTATTCCCAGTTTATTGTTTTCCCCACACACTCATGACGGTTCTTGTATTCTTCATCATCATCATCATTATTATTTTGATTATTTTATTTTTAAATTTTTTT